>VWZI01002892.1:64957-90271 GCA_013396835.1 Psilopogon haemacephalus | reverse complement strand
AAAAAAAAAAAGAAAAGGTAAAAATCCTGCTGCCACCTCATGGTGCACCATCTGGCAGTGGATCCTAAGGATCTGGGCTGAGTGAGCAAGCTCACAGCACAGTTAGTCAGGGAGTCACTTCCTCCCCTGGACCCAGGGGAAGACCCCACCTCTTTGGGCTTGCATCAGTTGCACTCAGTAAGTGCAGTGTGAATGCATTTCATCTGAGCGAATACAAGACACTAGCTGTGTCTGGATATGGAGTAGTAGAGGATTCACATCTGAGAAGGCTTTTCTGTTGCTTTGTTCCATTTTGTGACAAGGGTAAAGAGCAATCCAGAACACTTTGAGGATGCTTTTGAAGCCAAAGTTGTGTTCCTGCTAGTTCCACTCATATGAAAACGAAAGATTTTAACCAAGCAACAAGCACAAGCAGGTCAACTGCTCAGAACTCCCCCTGCTAGGAGGCAGCTGCCCAGGCTCGAACAAAAGCCTTCTTGCAGCTAAACACTCCGAGCGATAGAGAAGAACAGAACGAGAATGTAAAATAGGGCTTTTAAAATGAGGAGCCACACTCAGGCCTGGCCCTACACTACTCTGCTAAAGGACAGAAATTAGTTAATGTGCAATGCAGGTAGCTACCCAGAGGTTACCTTTAACCTCTGTGAGTTTAAATGAAAGAGCTGTAGTGGAAATGGGGTGGTGGGAGGGAAAGCAACACACCTAGCACATGCACAGTCAGTTATAAGTGTGCCAGGGTACAGAGAGCCAAAAAAAGGCCTGGTTAGCTCAGTCCAAAGGAGTGAAGGGAAATAAAAAGCATAGTTAACAAGTATCAGGAGAAAATAGATGTTTAATAAATCAAAGAAAGTAGACTGCATGGGGATTCTGCATAGCAAACAATTAATTTTTACATTGGCTTTGTTTTCTTAAAAAAAAAATTAGATTTATTGCTGTAGCTTAAATGATGTATGATGAGTAAATGAATACACCAATCATACGCAATCATTCATTCATTCATTCAAAATAATGAATAAGAAGAATAATGAAGAGAAGAGTTCATAGTTATCTGGCCTGATTTCCCATTAACACAGTCTTATTTATCCTTGTTTGGTAGTAAAGCAGATGATTAGCTTGTGGATTGAGGTGTCCAGCTACTAGACATCTCCCAGTTCATGTCTGGAAAAAGCCTCTTCCTTTTCCTGGGATGCAGTAGCTGGAAACAGAATAGGCAAAGCTTTGTCTACATTTTCCCAGGGAACACAATCCAGAGAGTGCTTGCTTTTGGATTACATTATTTTCTGAATCCGAATCACTGTTTTCACAGCCTAAGTAGCTCAGTGCTGGTTGGCTCGTAAGCAGGATAGAGTTTCTCTTGTCCCAGAAGCTATCTAGCAACTCCCTGTGACTTTCCCGTGCTCAAAGTGGGGATGGCAGGAGACAGGACAGAAAACATCTTTCACGTGGTCCTCTGGGAACTAAATCCTTCTCCATGATAAACCCAGGTAAGAGTGAACATTGCTCAGATATTCCTGTTAGGCTTTTCTAATCCTGTCACACATGGCTGGATGTTGAATATGCTCTGCTCTTTTTCCCTTTGTATTGTCTTTTTCATCACTTGTCTATAATATTAAGAGTTCTGGGTAAAAAGTAATTTTCTTTGACAGGAAACAAATTTATCAGATAACTCTCTGGTATTTGATTAGTCAGCTCATGTTGCACAGCAGCAACTGAGGTCTCTTCTTCCAATCCTTCCTCACTAGGTCCCATTTTAGAAAGAGCAAAAAGGTCTAATTTCTTCCCAAAAGAGTTTTAATTTGATTCATAGAATGGTTTGGGTTAGAAGGGACCTCAAAGGCCATCTAATCCCAATCCCCTGCCATGGACAGGGACACTTTCCAACAAACCAGGTTGCTCAAAGCCTCATCCAACCTGGCCTTGAACACCTCCAAAGAGAGTGCATCTGTGACCTCCCGGGGCATTCGGTTCCAGCATCTTGCCAACTTTACTGTAAATAATTACTTTCTAATATCCATTCTAAATCTACCCTCCTCAAGCTTCAGTCCACTCCCTCTCATGCTATCACTACAAGCCCTTGTGAAAAGTACCTTCTCAACTTTCTTGCAGGCCACCTTCAAGCACTGGAAGGCCACTATAAGGTCTCACTGGAGCCCTCTTTTCTCCATATCAAACAGTGCCAACTTTTACAGCCTGTTCCCATAGGGGTGGGCTCCAGCCCTCCATCCCCTCTGGCATGGAATGTGTTCCTCCAGACCGACTATAATACGGTGGGAAAGTCAGGACTCTGTTTAGAGTACATATCTGTTTGTCATTTTGAAACAGCTACTACTTCTTCGGTGGCAGGGGACCAGCAGATAAGAAAGGGCTGCCCCAGAAAGGGCTGTCCCATTCAGGCTCTGTGCCAGATTCCAGGAGCCACTTCATACCCTGCTATTGGCAGGCCAGCCCCAAAACTTATCTGTACTGCAGTGGAGCCAAAACTATGTTGTAATTCTGTAAACATCATACTGGAAAAAAGCCGGTATTTCAGGGGAAAAAAAAAAAAAACTCAAAACTACCTTGTGTAAATCACAAGGAATAACAAATCTCCTTGAGGGCTGCGGTCCTTTGACATCGATCAATACCAGAATGAACACGGCACTCAGATGCTGCTGCTGCTGCTGCGTCTTGCCGTGTTTGGCACCTGCATTTACAACTGTCTTTCTCCTTGGTTTTAGGAACTTGCACAGTAATAGAGTTTAGAAAGGCAACCACTCTGAAAGGAGACGTGTGCAGATTTATTTCCATCATACAGTGAGGTACAAAGGAGAAACAGTAATTTATCTAGCATGGACAGTAATGCCGGTCTGAGCCTTACTTTTGCAAACTGCTTATTGTAGGCAAAATGTTAATTAATTGGGTATTTCAAGGGAACAGGCAGGCCTCCAGGAGGCCCTTGGATATTTCTGACACTGGGAGCCAACATTTGTCATCAGCAACAATCACAAACACAATTTTATAGTGAAGTTTCTTGTGTGTATTAAGTGGATTGTGTTTAATCCCTTGAAGACATGCAAAATTACATTAGTCACTATCATTTATGTAATGAATCACAAACATACCATTATAGTCAGCCTCCATGAATACTGACTCCAGCAATAAAGAAGAGCATGACAGCCTAAATAAAGAGATGTAGCTGCTGTGATGAGGAAGAGAGTTTTGCTCTCTATCTTACTGCCCTGCCTATAAAAGCCAACTCACATCCCTCAAGAGCTTTTGCCCTTTAAACCTGCCACAAAAGGTTTTGTTTAAAAGTAGATTGTGCCCATGACCTGTCATACGTGTCCCCTTCACCTTGCAAAGCCTGTGCTAGTGGCAGATGGTAGATGGGAACAAGAGGCATAATGCATTGCCTCATAAATCGAAACACACAACTTTCTGTTGGCATTGACATGGGATTTAAGATGTTGGTGTGAAAGAGCTCGAGAGGGATTTTTCCTGTCCCTTGGTGATTCAACTGTGCCAGTAAAGCCTTCATTTTACATGCAGCGGCCCCTCTGGAGGCCCCAGAGGGCACAGATATAATCAGCTTCCTTATGTCTCCTCAGAAGTCTGAGTTTTAAGAGATTCAGGCTTCTTAAAGGGTTCTTGCCTTAGTGGCCTTCACTGACTTTATCCCTGTCTATGAGAAAATGAGATGCCATTCAATGGAAATAACTTCAAATAAATGAGCACATCCACTACCTGTTTGACCACCCTGATTTAAGGAGGCAGGAATTATAAAATATGTAGTTATTTTATTTCCAAAAAGCCCCTCCCACAAACTAATGTACAAAAAATTTGAGTCCTAATTAATTTGGGAAAATCTTTGCAAGAATGCTTATGGGCAATTTATTAATTTAGGAGAATCAGGAAATTGGAAAAGTTTAGCCACAAAATGGCTTTGCCCCCTTATAAATAGGCAACCTGGAACCCTAGGGAAAGTCTGTTCACTCACAGCAGTGGAGTAGAATTCAGAGATAGTCCCTGGCTATATTTTGTGGCGGTGTTGGAACTGCTCAGCATCTTGATAGCTGTTGAGAGGCTTCTAGATCTTCCCAGGCTCTAGAAGGGTGCTGGGAAAGAGGCAGATTATCTCTGACCTGATCCTGATTCTTACTGGCACAGAGGTTGGCAAAAGTGAAGGCAGGATCTCTTGCAGATGTGCAGAGAGCACAATGTGGGTGGCACTTCTCACCCCGTCATGAGGCACTTAATGCCTTCTCCTGGGAAACTTCAGGCACTTAAGTGTCCAGGTAGCTCAAGCTCAAAACATCAGGGCTAAGCTGGTCTGAAGCACAAGGCAGAGAAGAATACATTGTCCAAGCCGAGAGCAAGGAATACATTGTCCAAAATGAGAAGCAGTGAGCAGAGCAGAATGCAGAGCAGAGCAACACACACTGAGCAGTGAGGCAGAGGCAGCACAGAGCAGCACTACTGCTTGCTACTTGGCTCAATTTATATTATTTGCCTGAGTGCAATGGCTCCTTTGGCCACAGAGATTCACCAATCAGAATGGCATTTGCAAAGCTGACCGTATTAGGTGAAACCAGGGCTTGGCTTGCCCTTATTTGGGCAAGACACTAACAATGTCCTAAATACCTGTGGGTACCCATTTATCACTTTGGGAGGGGACATAATGTCCTTGCTTCCCCCATCAGCAGAAGGGTGGGGCAAGCCAGGACCTCAGCACAACAACCTCCATCTCAAAGATACATATATATATATATATATATATATAAATGTAGACAACTTCCACCTTCTTGCCAGTGCTCATTACCTTCCCAGCTCACCAGAGCAGCTCAGAAATAATTTAGGGTTTCAATAAACTCATTAACTACTTCCATTTACAATCTAAGATTCTATAATCTGATCTTGCTGATCTGCATAAATTAAGTCTTTCAGACTCAGACCATACCTGTTTCTTTCAACCTATGTCTTTACTCAGAGATTTACATTAATCCCTTATTGCACATACACAAAATTTTCTTATTCAGTGCACGTTTTTGTTTAAGTACTAAAATAGTTGTAAAGATATGATTAATGGTTTGCCCTTTTCTCATTAATTGGCAAATCTCTCATTCTTATCTGTTCCTAAGACATGTTTTTAAAGCAGGATATAAAGTCCTTCCATTGCCTTTAGATAAAGCTGCTGTTGCGCTTACATTTTTGTGCACCTTTAATAGCTCTGTGCAAAGACTTTCCATCAAAGACGGTCTCTACTCTGAAAGGCTCAAATCTGAGGGCAGACAAAGAAATAAACTGAAGTTTAAATGAGAAAGACAAAAATACAACCAATGCACAAAGCAATGTACTTCTCTGTAGCCAGAAGGTTGTTTCTGAAAAGGTGTCAGTTCCAAAATTTTTTTTTAATTCGCCACAGCTCTCAAGCACAGGATGTAACTAAGTGTAGGATGAGGCTTTCATTGAGGAAGAATAACCTTGAGCTCATGAGGGTCCTCTTTGCCGAGCTGAGGGTTGGTACCACTGACACTGAAATCAATGGGAGAACTCCTGAAATAAAACGTGCAAGTTATAGCACCTGGGGACTTCAGATACAGAATTTCCAAGTCATGAACTTGGAGATTTGAAGTCATCATCAGAGACAGGTGAGCTCAGTCACACTTTTTTTTCTTCTTTTTTATCTATATTAAAAAAATCCAAAACCCAAACACAACAAACCAAAAACAACAAGTATTTTTTTCCCATGATGATGAATAAAAGCTAGAAAAACTGGTACCTAAGTTAAGTGGGAACACATCTGTGCCAGGCTTAGACAGCACAGACATTACTCATAGCACCCAAAAACTAAAAAGTAAGGAATCTAAATGTATTATTTCAAAGGTCTTGGGATCTTCTAGTTGCTGTCATGATTTGGAAGGATTGAGCTGAAAAGACAGCTTAATGTGATGGGTTGTGCAGGAGGATGAAGCAGGCATAGGCAGAACAATTGCACCTTGGAAGCCCAAGCAGAGTATTGCAGTTCTTCTGATGGCCTGGGGATAGCTATTAGAGGCCTCAGCAAAATGGGCACTCTGCTGTTCTTTCTCAGGCACATTCCACGATTCCATCACAATACATGCCCAGAGATCTGTATGACAGAAACCAGGAATTTCCCCCAGGGTAAAGCAAGCTGTAGGCCACAGGGGCTTTAACCTTGGCTCCTTCAGCTCTAGGGAAAGAGTATGATCCAAACCTGCACCAAATTGTGGACCTCTTCTTTGTGCTATACACTTTGAGGTAATTCATGAGTTCATTGCACATCCCAGCAATCTTTTCAGCTCTGAGCTGAATGAGACCATTTCACATTTTCTGTAATCTAGACCATGCCCATTCCTCTCCTCTGTATTGCCTACACTGGTTCCCTGTGAAATCACAATCCTTCTAGATATAGGTTTTCCAGATATCACATATATCCTGTAAGCAGAGCACTTCTGAGGCCTTTCCAGTCCTGAGGAGAGAATTACTTCACATGTCTGGCAGCCTATGTTCCTGTTTAGATACTTGATTGGAATATCACCTTCTACCAGCTGTAGGTTGTCACCTATCATCCAGCTTATTATCTCCAGCAGACCGAAATCTTTTCCTATAAGATTGTTAACCTCTATTACCTGCTCACTTGAACCAGAGATGTTGATGTCCTGATGATAGGTAATACAAGGAGTACCCTGTCTTATTTGATTTATTTCATCATCCTGTTGAAATGTAAGCTTGTACTGTATTTGAGGCTTCAAGAAACAATTTTGTGTTTTCTCGCACAACCTTTCCTTTTACTTTTTTATCCATCCTCCCTAATCTATCCATCCTGAATATGAATTCAGAAGTATACATTTTGTGTACAAAAAGCCATTCCTGTCATAAAGAACAAATGCAGTCCCCGCGGGGGAAACAGAAAACAGGTACTGGGTTTATTATTTACTTTTCAGTTCAACTTCTTTTTCAAATGCCAAAGAAACAGCAAATTAGCATAAAAGTGGGCTTGCTAATACAATAGACCCAGAGAGAAAAAGCACCTTTTGCTACCAGAATTACAGGATGTGTTTTGTCTTCTCTCACTAGTTTTCATGCTGACTTTCACTACTTGCACTCAGGGTGGAAACAATTTATTAAATGGAGCCATACTTACATAAGAAACATGTGGCAGGGCATTTTACCAGCTCCTGCAAGCACGTTATAATGAGTGAGTCTCTGTACAAGTAAAGCAATCTGACTGGAAGACCAAATATAAAGACAAAGATGAGCTTCCTCCCATGCGTGTTGATAATGCATTTATTGTTTGAAATAGAGGTTAACGGCGGTGTCAGACAAACACAAAGACAGAGTAGATCAGTTCCAGTGGAAAAAAAATTGCACAATTTTTTTCTGAAATTGGTGTTCAATCAAAAATAAAATGAATAAGCAACATGAATTTGAAGTGTCATGAATATATCTTCTGTACTCTCTAGCCCTTAAGCAAATAATAAAAAGCAACTCTAGTTATGAGCCTCAATATTTCTTTAACAATGGGAATTTATTCTTGATGCCTGCAATGACATTATTTAGTCAATCTTTATCTACATCTTTTTTTTTTTTTTCAAAGATAAAGCTATAGAAATGTGCTGAAGGGTATTTAAATCTGAGATTCATTCATAATCCCACATGAGGTGCACTGCATTAGATATTCTATGAAAGTGAATTTTCAGGAGCAGTATCTAGTCATCAGTGTAGTGTTGCTTTCTACTCAGATTTTTAGCTAAGCTAAATAAAGCCCAGTAAAGCTGAGTGGTTTGCTTTTCATTACATAGCACCTTGAATATGCAGCTCCAGTCAGAATATCATGAGGATGCTTTAAGACAGAACATGGAACTACTTTTGGAGGCTGTTACACTTTTTAGGACTAGGGTCCAAAATCATAAATTAAAGTTTTCTAGAGAGTCTTGGAATCACAGTATCACAGAATTAACCAGGTTTGAAAAGACCTTCACCTAACCCCTTCTAATTAACTTCACCAAACATATCACCCAACCCCTTCTAATTAACTAAACCACAGCACTAAGTGCCTCATCCAGCCTTCTTTTAAACACCTCCAGGGACGGTGACTCCACCACCTCCCCAGGCTAGTCCATTCCAATGGCCAATCTCTCTTTCTGTGAAGAAATTCTTCCAAACGTCCAGCCTAAATCTGCCCTGGTACAGCTTAAGACTGTGTCCTCTTGTTCTGTCACTGGGTGCCTGGGACTGACCCCCAGCTGACTACAATCTCCCTTCAGGTAGTTGTAGAGACATGTACCCTACTCTCAAAGGGGCTGAACAAAACATAACAGAAATATTTCTCTTATTCCATTGGTCTGAAAAAAAAAATCGACATAGTAGTCTGAAGTCACAGCGTGTTTCTCTCTGTCTTGCTTCTGTTTTCCTTCTGTGCTACTTCTGAACTTTGATTTACTCCTCTGTGCCAACAGTTGTTTGAGTTACTGCTGGCAGGGAGGTAAAGGAACGTGGCCTTCAGGCTGCAGCATACAAGAGGGTGTGTACAGGGGGGTCTGGACTATTGTGTCCAACTGGGCTATTGTCTAATTGCATACATATATATATATATTTGTATATATTTATTATCTTTTATATTTAGCCTACTTTTGTAAATAACAATTTCATTTGACTTCCAGATTCTGAGTAAGTGTGGTAATTTACTCTTTGGGGATAAATCCCAAATTCTGTGTGGTGTAAAAACACACCAGAGGCTCTGCAAAATGTGACTAAAGAAGGATGAAACAGTAGGACACCTACACATCTGACCCGTCTTTGATCGCCTTAGGCGCATGTGGGTGATCAGGTTCACATCAGAAGAATAGTGAGGACTCCAAATGGGTTGTGTGGGAGTAGATGGTGGAAGAGCAGAAATGTTCTTGAAAAGAACATGGAAAAGTTTGGTTGCTGACGTGTCTCAGGTTAATGCCTGACACATCTCAGGTTAATACATGGTAGGTGCCCCTTGTCTACACTGCCCAGCAATGGGTAGCCACTTAAGCACCCAAGCAGTTCACCATTTATCACAGACAACCATTCAGATCATTCATGCATTTCCCATGTGCCCCCCAGCCCTTTTGTACTCAGTACTCAGTACATACCTTGCTCATTGCTCTACTACCTGCAGTGGTGGTGAAATTTGGACAGCAGCAACAGAGGCTTCTCCCTTCTGCCCTATAAGGGTGCCTCAAACCTGTCCAAGACACAAGAGTGCACTTTAGATCAACTCTAGCTGTCAGTTTCTCCCCATAGAAGAAAGCACATGCTGGGCTAAAACAAAATTTGAATAGAATAAGTTAGGATAGGACAGGACAGGATAAGATAGGATAGGATAATTTCAGTTGGAAGAGACCTAGAATGAGCGCCAAATCAAGTGCCTGACCAATTCAGATCTGACCAGAAGTCAAAGCATGTTGTTAAGGGCATTGTCCAAATATTTGTTGTGGCTGTGCCACAACAAAGCCAAATTAGCTGCTTGTCTGTCAGACTGCCTGTGAGTCCCCAAGTCTTCAGGGCACCAGGACTTGATGGGAAAATGAGTACACATGTCACTGGAACTTTTAGGATCTTATGATGACTTTGCTGCTGTCAAAGGTCATGTATAGCTCTATTTACCCTACTATCCAGTAACCTCAGAAATATCCTTGAGGTGACATTTGCCTGCAGCTTCATTTTTTTTTTTCCTGACTGGGAGAGAAAAAGATTTCCATGGTGAAGTTTTGGTCAAGATAGTTTATAGCAGACAAGATACCAAGGCCTAAAGCTCTTGCACCACTGTGCAATAGTTAATGCACAGACAATCCTTGTGTGCTCTGCCAGGGCAGGATGAAATTTCTCCTATCCAAACATACAGCACCCATCATCTCCATCCATCCATCACATGCCATTGTCAAGAGTGACCAGGGCAAACCAGGCTGTCTGTTCACCTCATTCCCTCTGTTTTCCAGAAATAATAAAGCTACAGACTAATTTCAACAGCTTAATTCAGGAGAATTAAAATCCACATCCTTTTACACATCTGAGAACCTCTGAGCTGGCAGTGCTACAGGTTTAGAATCAGTGAGCCACATCCACCATGTCGGTAATCATCATTTGATGCAAAGCATCATTTGATGCAAAGCGTCATCTGATGCAAAGCATCATGCACATTAATGTGTAGTATTTTAAAAAAGTATTCTCAATGTCTTTTATAACTTCTCCAAGTGGTAGGTCCTTTATAGTGCAGGCAGGAAAACGACTGCTAAAAGGCCCTACCCAGATGTGGTTTGGGTTGCCTTTATTTCAGCTTTTATCACCCAGAAGAATGTGCTAGCCTAAGTTTATTTTGTGATCCCCAACTACCTCTGTCAACTCTTCTTATCACTTAACTGTAGCGTAATCAGTTGTCACCTAGTTATGTGTTTATGGCATATATATTATACTGTTCAGGAGATAGGAGATGATTACTGGCACACACACCTTCATTAATTCACTGACAGAGGACTAATAGCAAATACAACCGTCAAGGTAAAACGACAGAATATATCAGCATTAGGTCATCAAACAATGCAGGCAAATACCATCTATAAGCATGAACCTGTTAAAACAGCAGTACTTTATGACTTTTGGCAGACACAAAGTCATCAATAAGATCCTAAAAGCTCCTGTGACATGTAAACTCACTCTCAATAGATACCTTGTCAGAGCAATTTAATTTGCTTTGTGGTGGTGTCACTCTTTGTTGGAGAAGGACCTTTCTCACCCTCAGAGTTCATTAATGGCAGTGTCAAAACCAGTCTTATTGCCATGACAACAACGAAGAAAGTTGAATGGAGACTACTGGATAGCAGAAAGCAGATATTTCACATGGATGTACTTGGCAGACAGGTTCATACCAAGCAAAAGGCTGCTGTTTCCAGAATGTATTAAGATGAGTTCAAACTAAGTGCACAAAAGGAGATTCTGAGTCTTTGAAATGTGTTTTCCTGTGCATTTTTTTTTAAACAGACCCTTATTGTTTTAAAATAATTCTTGTACCAGAAAGGACAAATTAGTCAATGACTTAGGTCTAAAAACCTGCTCGTTTTCATTACTTCTAGATGAAAGTATCCTTTGAATCATTTTGATCCACCTCATATTTTCTTTCACAGTGATGGTGACCTTGTTTATGCTGTTGGATAGTGGTTACAGCTGTTCTTTTACTTTGCAGTTTAGTCACACAATCAACATTTGATAGACTATTAATGGTAAACACAACTCTGGGTTAATGATTTTTACGGTCTAATTATTTTTTTTTGGTGGCAACAGGATTCCCTTCTGTCACTTTGCAATTTTGTCTCTATGAGACTCTTTGAGTCAGAGGGTAAGCCTAGGTGCTTGGTCTCCCAGGTTGGGGCAGTGAAAGTCAGATACACACTGAATCATCCAAATTAGAAGTGAACTAATTCCAATTAATTGTGTTTGTCTTTGTCTAAACCATTGATTTTCCCTTATTCTTGTGTTCATAAGCTCACTTCTCCTGATCATCTGCTGCTACTCCCACTTCTTGTTTCAAAGGCAAATGATCTTGATTTTGTAAAACACTATTTCTGCTGAATATTTTTATTGGTCTCCCAATCATTCTCATTACCCTGTGTTGAAACTGACATAGATCTGCATCGTCACTTGAGAATGTAAGTACCTAGTCCTGGACATGATCTTCCCCATAGTTGGGCCACCTACCACATAAAAGCACTGCTGCCTTTTTCCATACCTTTACCACCTGTGAGCTTGTTTCATTCTCTGGACTGCCCACCACACTTGGCTGTCCACCAACATATCCCAGGCCTCTTCCTAACCTGACACAAGCAGAACGATGTGAGGTTAATGAGTAAATCAGGTTGTCCTCTCCAGTTAATATTATTTTGAATTTGTTGACACTGAGCTCCACTTGTCATTTTGTTCCCTCTTGTTCAATACTCTGGAGCTCCAACTGATCTTCCCCATTCATGACAGATCCCAATAATATTATTCAAGAGATCACTACCTGAGTACTTCAATCTTTTGCTTTGTTGGAAATGGATTAATCTGATTTTTTTATTTCCTATTTCTTGGTGTTTGGTCTCAGACAATACATTGCTCCTCCAAACAGAAACAAGAGATGTTTTTAAACTTGCTTTTACTCACCTTTCAAAATCTAAAATGCATTCTTTTAACTTTTTATTTAAATACAGCTTTACATTTTTATGTTGCATTACTGACAGATTCAAAAAATTAAAATGGATTAGAGAGATATAATTTCCCATTGCAGAAACTGGTGGATTGCCTTTTTCCATTAATATTTCCTTTTTAATATCTTTTTCTTAATGCTTCCTTTCCTAAGGGTATGAGACATGATTACAAAAGCTATTATTATAATTTTCAACAGCAAAGGGCTGAGGAAAGGAAAAGCAATTCCAGGGCAGCCTTTGCTATCTCACTGAGATATTATTCTGGTGCTCTTTGCTGGGTTCATCTACAGACTGCAAGATAATTAATAGAATTATTAAAATATTAAACTGCAATGCAAATCGATTTATCATCTACTCTAACTGTAGATTTCATTCCCTCACACAGGTACAACATATTTTCAACAAAATGTAAAATGACAAATAAGGAAAGGATTAAGAAAATTAAAGGAAGCATCACCATTGAAAACAGGACCATGAAAAGACTCCCAGAAACTGAAGGCCAAACTGAGGACTGTAGATGCATTCATATGCATTGTCTTCCTTCTCAGGTCTAAATTCTTCACTCTTATTTCATCCCCTTTTGCTTTTCTTTAAAAAGAATAGGGGAACAGATATGTAAGATACAGCAGTTTATTTTATCAGAGAGAAACATCCCATTGTAGTCTACCTGGACATCAGCAAGGCCTTTGGCACTGTCTGCCACAGCAGACTTCTGGCCAAGCTGTCGGCCCATGGCTTGGACAGGGGCACTCTGTGCTGGGTCAAGAACTGGCTGGATGGCTGGGCCATCCAGTGGTGGTGAGTGGTGCCACATCCAGTTGGCACCAGTCACAAGTGGTGTGCCCCAGGGATCAGTGCTGGGTCCAGTTCTGTTTAATATCTTTATCGATGATCTGGATGAAGGGATTGAGTCCAGCATCAGTAAGTTTGCAGACAATACCAAGTCGGGAGCAAGTGTTGACCTGTTAGAGGGTAGGAGGGCTCTGCAAAGGGACCTGGACAGGCTGGATAGATGGGCACAGTCCAATACCATGAGATTTAATAAGTCCAAGTGCCAGGTTCTGCAGTTTGGCCACAACAAACCCATGCAGTGCTACAGGCTGCGGACAGAGTGGTTGGAGAGCAGCCAGGAAGAGAGGGACCTGGGGGTACTGGTCAACACCTGACTGAACATGAGCCAGCAGTGTGCCCAGGTGGCCAAGAAGGCCAGTGGCATCCTGGGCTGTATCAGGAATGGTGTGGCTAGCAGGACCAGGGAGGTCATTCTGCCCTTGTACCCAGTGCTAGTTAGGCCACACCTTGAGTACTGTGTCCAGTTCTGGGCCCCTCAATTTAAGAAAGATGTTGAGGTGCTTGAACATGTCCAGAGAAGGACAACAAGGCTGGTGAGGGGGTTGGAGCACAAACCCTATGAGGAGAGGCTGAGGGAGCTCAGGTTGTTCAGCCTGGAGAAGAGGAGACTCAGGGGGGATCTTACCCTTGTCTACAACTACCTGAAAGGAATCTTTAGCCAGGCAGGGGCTGGTCTCTTCTCCCAGGCATCCAGTGACAGAGTAAGAGGACACAGCCTCAAGCTGTGCCAGGGCAGCTTTAGGCTGGATGTTAGGAAGAAGTTCTTCACAGAAAGGTTGATTGGCCATTGGAATGGGCTGCCTGGGGAGGTGGTGGAGTCACCATTCCTGGAGGTGTTTAAGAGGAGGCTGGATGAAGCATTTAATGCCATGGTTTAGTTAATTACGAGGTGTTGGGTGATAGATTGGACTCAATTATTTCAAAGGTCTTTTCTGACCTGGTTAATTCTGTGAGTTACATATCTTTGCTTGAGTCTCCACCTCCAGCAGGGGTATGAACATTATTGCTTGTCTTCATATCTACCACGAGTAGCTCCTCATCCATATGAGCCCCAGGAGGAACCAGCCTCCCACTGCTGATCTGAGGTCAAACACCTGTAGCAGATATGTGGTCCTTGCTGACCACAGGCCTTCGCTCCCTGCCAATATCCTGCCTTTCAAAGTCAAGAATACAATTTTCACTAAATATTAATTGGTCTGGCTAGTGAGGTTTGGAAAAGCACAATACATTATTCAGCAGGTTCTTCAGCCACATTTACTTACTAAAGAGAGGATGCCAAGAGAGATGTGTGTTGAGTACTGTGGTTCAAATGGCCAAGAAACCAAGGGCTTGCTCAGTGTGCCTGCAGAGCTGAGCAGGTGGGGGCCAAAGGATGTTTCTATCTGACACGCTTGTATGGAATAAAAAATGAATATTAGTCTTCCTTCAGCAAAAAGGAACAGCAGTAAAAAATCACCTTTTTAGCTTGATGAAATTTCTTTGCTGTAGTTAAAGCTATTTGCTTTACGTTAAGGCTGATAAGAAATAATTACCAACTTGCCTTGTGCTCAAAACACAAAACTACTGTGCTTCTTACTTCATTGCAGCCAACTCTTGTAACACTACTTTGTTTGAGGCATGTTTTTTTTTTTTTTTCTCATCTTATTCTGGGTTTTTTGTTTATCTACGTACCAATGTCTGAGATCAAAATGAATAAAGGACCAGGCACCTAGCAATTAGTGGTAAGCTGCTAGTAAAATGTTCCTCATGGAATATCATAATAAAAAACATTTAACAGCTTACAGAAATACAAGGAATGTGTCCCTTAACACCAAGCTTTTAGAACCAAAATGCCTTGCACCCACATTTCATTGCCCTCAGTGGAAGATTTTACCATGGTTTCGCTGCTTGATTAAATTTGTACCTGGGTGGATGAAGGCACATCCCACAGCTCTTGTACTGTGCACCTTCTTGTAAGCCTATAATGGGGAGCAGGCTGCCCTCAGCACAGCAGCATTTGATTTAAATTGGAGCAAGACCAAAAGGCCACAATCAGGTTAGTCCAAGCAGTTAAGAGGTCTCTGAAGATGTGCAGGGTCAAATCCAAGCCATTTCAGCTTCCCATTAGCAAAGGAGTCCTGTGTCCCATGTACAGGTCTCCCTGCCCACTTACATGCTTCCCTGCACAGAAACCACTGGTTAGGTTGTGCTGTATCAGGAGATACATCCCCTTGCTGTGGTCCTCTGCCTTCAGCTGCCCCTCAGCTAATGAACCATAATGAGTGGGTTCTGTTTTTAAGAGGTGGGAATGACAAGAACCCTGGTGCAAACCCTCTGTATATTCACTTCACTATGAAGCAGCACATTTTGTTCCATGTCCTCTGTCGGTACTAAAACAGGTAGCAAAAGATTAAAATATAGCAAAAAGCCTAAGATGTGATATACGGAAATATTACTGGAGAGATTTAAAAGCTTCTATGAAGTAAGACAGGATCACAAGGCACGAAGAGAGTAAGTTGTCCCCGTATAATCAAAGTCACAATCCAAAATACAGTGACTGAAGTGTCACTTGTTCCACATCTTCTGTGCCTAACTGTAGATTTGAAGCCTTGTCTGCAAGGGAGGATATATGGACTCCTGCTTTAGCAAGGCAAGCATTTATTAAACATTTATATCTGTCTTGTTGGGTTTTACAAATGCAGGTCAACTGGCTTAAGAAGTCCTACCAGTGGCCCTCATACTGGGCCTCGTACAGTGATACTGACTGTAATCATTAGCATGTGACTCAGACCTACAGTAGGTCATGAATATAACTCCTTTTTTTTCTCCTTAAGCATGGCCATAATTCCAGTGATGGATCACAGATGGGGCTATGCACCAACTATAGTGAGGGAACAGGAAGGCAGGTCTCTTCCCTTTGCCTGGATAAAGAGTACCCACTGCTTCTGCACCTTCTTATGATCTGATCTGGCAAATGTACACCAGTTAGACATAGTCTCTATGTAGGCACCTACATATGAGCTAGATGTTTTATAGGACTGTGAAAGTCAGTCAGTATAGTCAGTGAAGCCTGGACACCTATCAAGCAGCGGTGGTGATGTTATCGTGAGTTGAATAGCCCTCTGGCTTCCCTTGCATTAACTAAGGGCTTGATTGTGTTGTCTAAACATAGACATCCAGTGCCGTTTAAGGTATCCTGAAGGGCCTCCAAATGCTGCCCTCTGGAAGGACACAGATCTTGTGCTGTATTTGTCAGCCCAAACCAGACATCTCAGATACCAAACCACAACCCAAAGGCCTCCAGAAAACTACATGTGAGTTTTTGAGTCCATTCTTTGATCTATATTGGGAAGCTATACACCTAGTTCACAGATAGACATATATGCTATATGTAGGCAACTCTATGTAGATGTCTGTATCACTCTCCTAATGAAAAATACCTATTTATGTACTTTAATTGTGCAACTTTGATTGTATAACTTTTTAACAACCAGCTTCTTAGATAAAGGTAATGTAGTTGATCTATTTTATTTGGATTTAATATATGTCAGGTGTGGATTGTAGGAGTGAATGTAGGAAGGAGATTTGAATGGCTATTTTTTGACAGAGTAAAAGTTCATGATTTTTACAACGGTTTTAATGGGACATTTTTTTCAGGCTCTCTACTGTTCACTTTCAGTGGTCAGGAAGGTATTTCTTTTCTCTTGTTAATGTATGACTTGACTTCTTAGGTTTGTTCCTCCTCCCTTGAGAGCAAGAGACGTGGTCTAGTTTCGGAAATAGGATGATGGGCAGAGTACATTGATAGTACTGGAAACCTCTAGCAAGCTGACCTATGTCTTGGTGACTGGTTCAGGCTTGGACAGATCACTGGATCCAGAGATATGAAGGAATTTCCTCACAAGTCAAAGTGACAGCACCTCTGGGGAAGAGGGTCATTGATTTTCTCTCTCACATATCCCCAGTATGTTCCAGACCTTTATTCTTTGCAAATTCACTCCCATTGTAGCAGTGTCTAGACCTAGATGTTTCCATACTCTTCTGTGACCTTCCATCACATTGCTAGCACTTCAGCTTTTGTTTTAAAGCTTTGTACACCTTTTAAAATGAGCAAAGGAGATGTTTAATGGATTGTGTATCTGCTTTGTGGGGAACAGGGATTCTACAGCTCCTTATGGATTAAATATCAACCAGATGTGGGCTTTTGATGTCAGGGTGCTGGACTGATGATTTATGCAGTCTTAGTGGTCTGTGCCTGAGAAGTTCTACCAAACGGCACTGTCACAAACCCCCTGCTTTGTGAAAGATGAGAATGAGGGACTGCACCGTGATAAACCCAGAGCAGAAATTGCACAACTAGCTCAGAGCAGATTTTTTTAAAAAAAATGTTAGTAAAATTCTTTTTGAAAAAAAAAATATATGTGCCTGTAGAAACTTGTTGGGGAGAACAGTCAGAGATTTCTCAGCGTTGAATTGAGAAAAACATAGCTTTGTCTTGGACCAAATCATCCTCCTACAAGGCTGCTGTTAAATCATTACATTTATGTTCGTCCACATCACTGTCAAACGATGCTGGCAGTCACTAGGTAGTTCCTCATGATCCCTTGCTGGAGCCATGAAATTGTAATCCCACACTCTTCGGTCATTACGTGGCCATGGACACGAGTTTTAAGACCATCAGGAGACAAATACAGAGCACACTTTCTCAATAGGTATAGGGTTGACCTCCTTTTGCAGTCATCCAGGTCTCTACCTAGAGGCAGGGTACTGGTCAAGAGCAATCTAGCCTGCATAGTCAGTGGAGGGTGAAGATAGTTGGAGCTGATGGGAATCTGTGCTCACCTAAGGTGGGCAGCTCCAGTGCCACGATTCACTAAGTCTCCACCGCCTGTGACAAAAGCCCAGTGGAGTCACCCATCCAGTTCAGAAGCAACCCAGAAATAGACCTAGAGACCGAGCAGATATAACTCATACCTGCTAAGAACAGTGGCTGGACTTCATGTAGGATCCCTTATGGCACCCTGAATGACACCAGATACCTGCTATGAAGCAGCTGAACAGCGTTGCAGACTCACTTGCACATACACTGCACTTTCGCACTGTGATATATTATACCCAGTTGGCCTAAATCCCATCCTAGCTGCCTTTATCATATCTGGCTTTCCCCAAAATCATTTGCTTAAAATGCATCATGAACACAATGATCCCCAGCCCGTTCCTTAGCTAAATGGGGTGTTTTCAATGCCCCACCAGCTACAGCACAGAGAAGATATAAAAAGAAGAAACAAGGTAGCTAATAGGTGTTCTGTCCTGTCCTCCCCATTTTCCTGGATGTGGAGCACCAGGATATTTTTGTCTCCTTCGTCAGCAAAGATCCATATGGATGCACCAGTTGCTTCAAAAATAATTGTCAGCTTTCACCAGCATTCAGATGGGCTCTATTTCTGGCCCCACGCACATAGCAAACAAAAGCTGCCACCTAGTGTCTCTCGGCAGTATCCGAAACCAAAAGGGGAAATCAGAATCATAGAATGGTTTAGGTTGGAAGAGACCTCTAAGATCATCCAGTTCCAACCCCCTGCCATAGGCAGGGACACCTCCAACTAGAGCAGGACGCTCAAGACCTCATCCAGCCTGGCCTTGAACATCCCCAGGGAGGGAGCAGCCCCAACCTCCCTGAGCAATCTGTTCCAGTGTCTCACCACCCTCACTGTGAAAAACTTCCTCCTAACATCCCGTTTAAATCTCCCCTCTGCCAGTTTGAACCCATTCCCCCTCGTCCTGTCATTACAAGACCTTGTGAACAGTCCCTCCCCAGCCCTCCTGTAGGCCCCCCTCAGATACTGGTAGGCTGCTATAAGGTCTCCTTGAAGCCTTCTCTTCTCCAGGCTGAAAAGCCCCAACTCTCTCAGCCTGTCCTCATAGCAGAAGTGCTGCAGCTCTCTGATCATCTTCGTGGCTCTCCTCTGGACTCTCTCCAGCAGTTCCATGTCCTTCTTGTGCTGGCAGCTCCAGAACTGCACACAGTACTCCAGGTGGGGTCTGACAAGTAAAAAATCACTTGCATGGTGCATTTAATGCCAATTTTCTGATTAACAGACATGAATCTGCTCTTCCTTACATGCAAATACCTCATTTCAGGGAAGTTTAAGCAAGTCAGAACTTAATGTCTTCTATCTCTCTGTCTCTCTTTCTGCACGTCTTCATCCAAGGTCTGAACCTGAACTTAGCTCAAGACAGGAGTGTTGAGGAGTTGGATCCATTGGCTCCTTTGGATTAGGCAATTTTAAATGATTCTAAGTAATAATGTTTCATTTTTCAGCAAGGTAGGGCTTCAAATATGGTTTTTCATATTACTAATATATTTTTCTTTTGTCCCAATGGGCTTAACTGTATTTGTAGTGGAAAACAATGTAGTTATTTCCTATCCCACAAAGGGAAAAGAGAGAGTTTCAAAACTAATAAAATAGGCAGTAGAGCTGGATCTTTAAAATGACTTGAACACCTAAATTCAGCCTAAATGCTTCTGTGGATGCCTTTGACAAAAAAAAATTGAGCTCTGAAAATCCTGTCTCTACCCTGTAGGCACACTTGCAGTGCTATGTCCATGGATACAAAGGCCAGGACAAGTGGTGTAGAAGGTCTGTGTCTACCATGCTCAGTCCTCAGTCCCCAAAAAGCCGACAGGCTGTATCCTCCTGTGTTGGTTTGAGCTAATTGGAGAATTTGAGTGAGAAATTAGACTATTGGCTGAGAGAGAGTTAAACCTATAGTGTCACTTCGCCGAGTTTCACCGAGAGAGAAGAAAGAAGATTGTTTTGAGAAATGTTCTGAAAACATCCAGATAAGCCAGTCTGCTTGCGGGGGTAGTCTGGCTTGGGTCTGTGCTGGCTCGGGCAGCTTTTTTCCTTTGTCTTTCTGCCTTTGAACTAATTCAGACTTAAACCACTAAAACGACTAATTTCTTCTCCTATCATTAATCTCCCTGATCTTCAGCTTATCTGCAGCATCATCAAGTGGTGAGATAAAGCTGGGGGAAGGGGGGAAAGGTGGTAGGGGGGTTTGATTATCCTCTCTTGGGGATTTTGGTCTCCAGGAGGAGTGTGGTGTGTATTACCCTTTTTTACTGTATATTTCTGTAAATATCTGCTATATCTTGTAAATATTTGCTTGTATATTTGCATTGCTGTAAATATAAAGCTTCATTTATCAACTTCCAGTGTGTTTTTCTGAGTTTTAGCCAGGGTTTAAAAATGTGGGGGGGCAGGTCACTGCAAACCCACTACACCACCCAGTGCTACTCTTGGCCTTGAGTCTGATTGTTGAGTGAGAGCAATGCCTCTATCAAGTTATGAGGAAGAAGAGTCTGGGCCTGCACTGCTTTCATCTCAAAACATCTCAGATAACAGGAGCACAGTGTGGCACCCTCCAGACTGGAACTTCCATGGCATCAAATGAAGGGAGAGTGCTGCACACTCTGTGGCACAGCAGAAGGGTACGTAGGAGTGCTGGGTGGTGGTAGCCAAAGCACTGGGGGGTGGTGTCCTCCAGCAGAGGTGGCCAGACCTGACTTTGGACGATTCATATTGCCTTTTGGCAGTATGAACTGAGGTTGGTCTGAACCTGTTCTCCTTGAGCCTTGTTTTGGAGAGGACTGATTTCCTGGGAGTTAGCTGGGAAGTTGGCATCTGTTACTGTAAAACCTTCTATCTGAATCAACAGGTGCCTCTGCTATATCCAGCCATAAAGAATCAACCTGAAGTACCTGAAAGTTTACTTGCATGTGCAGAATGAACAACGCAAAGGAAAATCTAGCAGCTGTTGCCAGCTTTGATTCCGGCTCCACAGTAAGGGACTCACACACCTTTTTTCAATAAAACCAGTAGAAAATGTTCACTCACATCAAAGAGACTTTGAAAGAACAGCCATACATACTACCTGCCCCTAACTTGCAGCTGCCTTGTTACCTCCTAGGCTGAGATGAGGCCACAGAGTATCCCATCTGTGTTGGTTTGAGCTAATTGGAGAATTTGAGTGAGAAATTAGACTATTGGCTGAGAGAGAGTTAAACAACACAGTGTCACTTCACCAAGTTTCACTGAGACAGAGGAAAAAAAAATTGTTTTAGGAAATGTTCTCAAAATATCCAGATAGCCAGTCTGCTTGCGGGGCCAGTCTGCTTTGGGTCTGTGCTGGCTCTGGCTGCTCTCTCTTTTGTCTCTTGGACTTGCTGTCTAAATTCAGAGTAAAATTACTAAAACGACTAACTTCTTCTCCTATTACTAATCTCCCTGATCTTCAGCTTATCTGCAGCATCATCAAGTGGTGAGATAAGGCTGGGGAAGGGGGGAAAGGTGGTAGGGGGAGTTTGGTTACCCTCTCTTGGGGATTTTGCACTCCGGGAGGGGTGTGGCATGTGTATTACCTTTTTTACTGTATATTTCTGTAAATATCAGTTATATCTTGTAAATATTTGCTTGTATATTTGCATTGCTGTAAATATAAAGCTTCATTTATTAACTTCAAATGTGTTTTTCTGAGTTTTAGCCGGGGTTTATAAAAGGTGGGGTGGGGGGGGGCAGGTAACTGCTTAACCCACTACACCATCTGAACGTACAGGAACTTGTATTGCTTCTCACCTCTGCAGTTCTTAAGTAAAACATCAATTACCATAAACCAAAATAAAATTAAATAAGTCTGCAATAAATATATTTCTTCTTTTCCTCTCTGGAGGATTAACTACCTTATAAAACCTCTGTCTGCTCTATGATGTTCGTTGCACAGGCTGTATTCTTAAAGCTAAGTAATCAAAGACAATTCTGTGAGGGAAAAATACCAGAAATAATACTGGGGTGGAGTTTTTTGTTTGTTTTGTTTTTTTTTCCAGAGTTATCCATCTTTTTACTTAAGAGAAAATCTGAACTACAGGGCAAGCTTATGTGGTAGTCAGAGTTCTTTTTCCAAAAGTGAATTGCACATAAAGCATTATACAACACATCTTATACTGCAAATCATTTTCTTGATTGTTGAGATATCTGTGTGCATAAATAGAAGCTTATTGGTTTGCATGCCTGATTCATTCTGCAATGCCACCATCCAGTGTTCATGATGCTTCACTGTCATTGCAAGGATTATAAAGCCCTAGATGCTGATCTGAAACACCAGAATACCATAAAACAGAATGTACCAAGATGGACATTAAAAGGAGAGGTGAGTTTGCACACCACTGTGAGTCAGATCCACTTGTCTTACTCACAAGCTGGTTGTCTTAGCAGGACTCTTGTGGATTTCATGCAGTCTCCTTCTTTTGGGATGCAAAGATCACACTTATATAAGATTACCAGAAAGGTCTGCCCTGGAATCAGAAGAAAACATGCAGCATACCTCTCTAAATTGATCATATTCCTGCTTGGATTCAGGTAGATTCACATTTTGTATGGAAAACTGTCCCTGGATGTTTAGAACCTCCCTTCTAATTTTCCAGAGTAATTTATGTACTACCAGAATCTATAGGCTTTTTGTCAGTTTTGTTCCTTAATGTAAATCTTACTTCCTATGCATTCACAGAAATCAAACAAGGAGTCTTGGAACAATGAAGCAGTAAGAAATTCAAGGAGTCATGCAAACCATTTGTCTAATCCAAGGTGGAATGGTCAGTATACACCTATATCCTCCCTGAATACTAGTTGTCTTATTAGCAACTTCCAGCCTTGAGCAAAGGTGAATAGAAAGAATATTTACACAACCTGTTCCAGATTCTCTTCTGAGATTTTTTTTTGTTTTTAAGTCTAAGGTGAATCTTCCCTTCTCGAAAAATTAGGTCTGTTTCTTGTTATCCCATTCACTACAGACATGGAAACCTGCACAGAAATCTTCCTTTTACAAGCAGCCTTTTAAGACTGCTAGCATGCTTCCCTTTTCTTTTATAGAGCAAATCATACAAATTATTTCAATCTTTTCTCCTAAATCACACTTCTGAGACATTTAGCCATTTTGAGCTGCTTCCAGTTGGCCCACACCACTGTGAACAGAGGTGTCCAAGAACAGGCGCAGCAACAAAGCACAATGAAAAGTTTGAAATATTATATTCCTTTTTGTTATGAGTACTAATATGTTTTTAATTTTTTTAAAAAATCATAATTATATTGGGATCAAGTTTTACCTTCCATATAATTTTTCTAAAGAGCTGCTATATGGCAATTATTCCTATCTCACTTGGAGAGTTACCACGAGTTGAACTGCATCCTATTTTCTACCTGATTCCTGAGAAAACAAAATATATGCATTTAGCCAGCTGCTTTATCTGTTTACTTGATACTTTTTTTTTTTTTTTATTTCTGTCAATTGTCTTGGAATGTATTTACTTCTCCATCTGATTTAACTGAAAAGCTGCAAAGGTACTAAGCTCTTAATGGTTGTATGAAAATCCATGACCTGTTGTGGTGGGTCAAAATTACCATCAGAATAAATCACAAGACTATCTTGGAAGGTTTGGAAGCAAAATGAAGCTATATTTACAAAAGCAAGTTAAAATCTAGAAATCTAAATTGCAACTAATATGCACAACATATATATTTACATGTATTTAGAATTCAGAAACAACACAAGGACCTCCTTGAATTTTTCCTCACCGCTCTTGACAAGCCCAGAGGGGCTACCAACAGCTTCCTTCTCCCTTCCCTTCCCTTCCCCTCCCTTCCCTTCCTTTTCCCTCACAGACACAATATGCCAGCAGAACGCTAGGAAAGAGATAAGGGAGTAATACAAAACAGAATCACAAATAGAAGCAGTGAAAAGGAGAATAAAAGCCTAGAATGGTTTATGCAGCAAGCTTTATCCTGATCAGCAAACAAAGGGAATAACACAGACTTATCACTATTTTTCTTTTCTGTCCAATCCCCTATTTTATTTACCTTTTACTATTTTCTTCTCAAAGCCTTTAGAATTTTCCTATTCTTGTTTATAATTAAGAACTAGGCTAGAGTGCTAGTTTTAAACTACCACATCTGTCCTGCCAGCTGGCTCCTCAGCCCATTGCCTGCTTCCCCTGCCCAGCTTAGAGACAGGGAATACAAGGAAGAACCATCTCCAGTGCAGAGCAGAACTGGGAAATAATACATAGTATGGGGAAATGGCACTATACAGAGAGGGCAGAGGGGAGGAGGGGAAGGGCATGCTTATATAACATGCAAGGGCGAATACAGATATGAGAAATAAACTCAAATTCCATGGATTGCTTGGCTTTCAGATTGTTTCTCCAGTCACCAGCATCACAATTTCTCTCAGGCTTTGGTCACTGGCAAATTTAATAAGTATATCCTATTTCCTCATCTGAACCATTAGTAAAAGGATTAAGTCAAAACACATCGATGGCAGATGCTGATGAAGACTTCCCTGCTGGCAGTGCAACAAACACAAACTTTCAAATCAGTTTTGATTCTATTCTCTCTCAGCTTGATTAGGCAGACTAAGCAAGCAAAGCTTTCTCAATTTCATCTTATGAAAGAGGAAATAATGATCCAATAGCAGTTTCCATTCATCTCTATAGAGGATAGGTCATTCAAAACTATGCTGGACATAGGTAAACAGAATTTCACAGAGTAGTGCAGAGGTGTCACAGGAATATCACCACTGGTACACACCACTTCATAATTACTGGAAGTACCTTGCTTGACAGGCCCCAAGATCACATTTTCTTCTTCACTGTCCCCCCNCCCCCCCCCCCCCACTTTCTCATCACCCTCAACATAAATTGCAATCAACAAATCAGAAAGATTTTGTACAGGCCTATAATTTCCAGCCAAAGCATTAACAGCTTACAGGCACTTGTAATATGGATTTCTCTTTTGTAAATGCCCTATACTGCCCAACTTTATCTCATTCTCCCAGATGCTTGGGAAGCAGTTGGGAAAGTCATGTTTGGGAACTCACAAAACATTGACTGTTCTAGTTCTCTTTTGTATCCAGAATGCCTTTACAACAACACAAAAAAATTTGTTAGTATCATATGGCATATTCCATCTGCTTTTTTTTTTTCATTTTTTAATCCTAGCCTTTTATCTACATAAACTGTTTCATATCCAACTTCAAAAAACAATTTTGCTAGCATTAAGTAACTTCTCCATGTTGCACCATGGTTTTTACCATAACCCCAAAACAGTTATAACCTTCACATCAATGTTTTGCATTCTCATCTACTTAGTGTCATGAATTTCTCTTCATAATGTAAAAAAAAAAAAAAATAAACAAAAAAAAAAAAAAAAACACCACA
>VWZI01002892.1:48400-64948 GCA_013396835.1 Psilopogon haemacephalus | reverse complement strand
AAAAAAAAAAAAAAAACAAACCCACAAACTACTAGTAAAGCCATACCCATGGATCCAGTTGCATAGGAATAATGAAAATTATCAGAACCATGCTCACTGCAATTTTGATTCATCTGGATTTCTCCTGGAAAAACTCACCAGTTAAATGGTCTTTATTCAATGTGTGTCTGGCAGAATATACACACTAGAGTTCCTCATTATGAGATCTCATCTGCAGCCTGCTGTATATGACTGCCACTAACCCCAGCAAATCTCATCCATTACCAAGTCTGAGTTTGGGTCACTCAATGTCAGTGCAGGCATCTCTGCGACACAGTATATCCATGCTAAATGATGCAATGGAAAACTCCAAACCATTTTCTTCTGAAGGAAATGGTTTATTTACTTCCTTCTTGCTAGTGGGCAAGGATGCCATCCAGAGGGACCTGGACAGGCTGCAGAGGTGGGCCCAGGCCAACCTCATGAAATTCAACAAGGCTAACTGTAAGGTCCTGCACCTGGATCAGCACAATCCCAAGCACAAATCCAGGCTGGGTGGTGAGTGGCTGGAGAGCGCCCCTGAGGAAAAGGACCTGGGGGTCTGGAGAGATGAGAAGCTCCACATGAGCCAGCAGTGTTCACATGCAGCCCAGACAGCAACTGTGTGCTGGGCTGCATCAAGAGCAGTGTGGCCAGCAGGGCAAGGGAGGGGATTCTCCCCCTTTGCTCTCGTCAGACCCCACCTGGAGTACTGTGTGCAGTTCTGGACCCCCCAACACAAGAAGGACATGGAACTGCTGGAGAGAGTCCAGAGGAGGGCCACGAGGATGATCAGAGGGCTGGAGCACTTCTGCTATGAGGACAGGCTGAGAGAGTTGGGGCTTTTCAGCCTGGAGAAGAGAAGGCGTCCAGGAGGCTTCCAACCTAAACAATTCTATGATTCTATGGTTCTGACCAGGTTGTATTTGACTGACACGGAGGCACAAGCAACAGAAGTTTTCTTTCCCATCCCCAAGATCCAGCACCCAGAAAGTCTCATGCCCAAGCATAAGAACTACAGAGTCAGCTGTTTAGTTCTTGCAACATTTATTATTGTGGGATCTTCTATTTCCATTTCAGTATTGGCAAAAGCTAGAAAATAGAGAAATACTATTAAGGAGAACCGGAAATAATTTTAAAATCTGGGTTTAGTCTCTCTCAATTAGCACCTAAAATGAACTACTGTAGTTTATTAATTTTTCATTTGTGAGGTGCAGAGTAGGACCTAACTGTATTCATCATCTTAACTTGCCTCTGGGAAGTCTAGCTTTCTTTGCCAATCCCCATTAAAAAACAACAAATTGAAAGTTTTCTTTCTCGATCCTGATTTCAAACATTTTACAGAACAGCAAGTTGACTTACCCATCATAAGAACCTTCCTCATGCAAAGCAGACAGCTCCCAGGGCCTGTGACACTGATTCTGTGTCATTAAGGAAACATCATGAGAACATAACTGTTTTTCAAGACTTTAGCATCATCTCTCACTAAAATTGCTTTTAGAATCTCTCAGTTAATGCCATATGGGGAACTGGGAAAACAAGCCATTTCATTTAATTATCAAGACCTGAAGGTTTTTTTTTCT
Organism: Psilopogon haemacephalus; assembly: GCA_013396835.1. NCBI lineage: Eukaryota > Metazoa > Chordata > Aves > Piciformes > Megalaimidae > Psilopogon > Psilopogon haemacephalus. The sequence goes on along the minus strand of VWZI01002892.1, from coordinate 63,347 downwards.
TCTAAGAAATGCTGATAGACCTCCCAAGCTATTTTCAAAACAAGACATGTCTCCAGTGTGTTCACAGAACATATTTCACACCTACTTTTCATCATTTAATATTCTTTCTGCTCCACACAATAAAGAGCACATAGCAGAATTCACTACTGTGTTCATTTTCACGCCCTTCTAAGAACAACTGCAAAGCAGATACGTGAAATTGGGAAGGGTACACACTGCTGCTGGTTTCCACTTTAGGATCAACTTTGGTAACTCTTCATTAGCAGATAAATCCTTGCCCTTTTATTGGTAAGAGGAAAATGACATTCAGATCTTCCTCCCAGGACTCTAGTCAAAGGTTTGGAGGCTTCCACATGACAAAAGCACCCCTGTGCCCAAAGCCAAAGTGTTCTGCTACCACGTTGCAGAGGGACAGTGGTGTTCAGCAGAGCTTATACCCAAGATAAAAAGAACGGTTGAAGATGACCTCCCAAGGTACACCAGTAAACCTAATAAAAGCAGATCATGAATATGGAAAATATATTCATGGCTCTGAAACATGACAACCCATGGTATGGAAGATTTTTCACACTAAACCTACATGCTAGGTGAGGAAGAGATGCAGAGAAGGGGTTTGCTTCTGAAGGTTCTTCTGCATAAGGTGAATTTTTATATGAGTACTGATAGCTTCTGAGAATTTTTTTTTTTTGTTAATGGATTGGCTTTTCATCTTACTGATAATTTTGCTCAATGCACAAGTGGAGACAGTGCTACTGACACAACAGAGCCATCCTACTTGGTTATCAGTAGAAGTCAGCATGGATTCATCAGGGGAAACCATGCTTGACCAATATGATTTCCTTCTATAATGCTGTCAATAGTCACTGGCTGGGTAGATGATGAGAAAGCAGTGGATGCTGTCTATTTTGCTTTTTGACACTGTCTCCCATAACATCCTGCTTAGGGAGTGTGGATGGACAGTGAGGTGGAATGAGATCTGGCTGAATGATGATGCGCTAAGGGAGTTAGCTTATTGACGTCAACATGCGCCCAGTCCTGCTCAGGACTGTAATAAACTTGATATTTTGTCTCTGTGTGTGGACTGGACTTTGCACACAGGGTGATGAATCCATATTTGAAACAACAGTTTGAAATTAAAAGTGGGAGATTTACACTATATATGAGGAAGAAATTTTTTACACTGAGGGTGAGGAGACCCTGCCCCAGGTTGCCCAGAGAGATGGCAGATGCTCCACCCCTGGACACCTTCCAGGTCAGGTTGGACAGGGCTCTGAGCAACCTGATCCTAGTTAAAGATGTCCCTTCTCACTGCAGGCATGTTGGACTAGATGGTTTTTAAATGCCCCTTCCAACCTAAAGTGTTCTGTAATTCTATGATCAAAGTTTCAGGGAGGCCTGTAGCCAGTGGTGTTACCCAGGGATCAGTAATGGGTCCAGTCTTGTTCAACATCTTCATCAACACCCTGGAAGAAGGGGTAGAGTGCACCCTTAGCAAGTTTGCTGATCATACAGAATTGGAAGAAGTGACTGACACACCAGAAGGTTGTGCTGCCATTCAGTGAGACCTGTACAGGCTGAAGAGTTGGGCAGAGGGGAAGCTAACAAAGTTCAAGTAGGGCAAGTAGTGGGGGATAATTGCAGTGATGTAAAGGTTCCTTTAACTACTGACATTTTCCTTCCCTTGTGGGAAGCATCTTATAGTGATGTGACTGTCCCGTTCCACGCTAGTGAGGCTGAACAGGTCTAAGTTCATGGTTGTGACTAATGGTAGACAAAGTTGGTGTCTTTATGAGTCCTATGCCTCCTTCATATGTTTGCAAATCATCAAAAGCAACCTAGCCTATTCCCATACACTATGGTTTCATTTTAGATCCAGGATTCTGCAGCACAGTGATTGAAATTTTAAATATGCTTTCACATTCATTGAAACTAATATCAAGGATAAATTAAATTAGATTAAGAGGACTGTAATGACATTGTTGACTGATGTATTGTATTCAATAAAAGCTTTATTCTTCTCTTCACTGAACTAGAAAAATCTCAGATCTACTCCATCTCATTTTGAAGAGCCCAGGGCCTTTGATGCACAGCTCAGAGTGATTTTGTCACAGAGGTCACCAGCACTGATTTTAATTTATTTCACTCAGCTCATATTCCCAAGGTATACTTCATTAAGGCATTACGATACAGACAGAGCCATTGAAATGATCAACACCATTGAAGACAAGATAGTCACCTTTTTTAATTAAATTCCTTTCCTTTTCGAAAAGGTTACACCGGAGCTTACTTTGAAGTGTTTGGTTAGCGAGGTGAGAGGGAAACATACTGTTAGATGGGTGGATAGAAATGTTTAGCTTTTCTAAAATTAAACCCTCTGATTTCTCAGATGATTTTTTTTTGGTTGTTGTTGCTCAGAATTTTTGAAGATTAAATTAAATTCATATATAGGCTCTCATAAAAGATCATAGAATCATAGAATGGTCTGGGTTGGAAGGGATCTTTGAAGGTCGTTTAGTCCAAGTCCTTCTGCAGTCAGCAGAGATATCATCAACATGATCAGCTTGCCCAGATCCCTGTCAAACCTCACCTTGATGGGGCCCCAGCCACCTCCCTGGGGAACCTGTTCCAGTTTTCCACCATCCTCAAAGTAAAGAACCTGTTCCTAACATCCAATCTAAATCTGCTCTTCTCTAGTTTGAAGCCATCACTACAGGCCTTTGTGAACAGTCTCTCTTCGTCTTCCTCCCCTTCAGGTACTGGAAGGTCACTATCAGGTGTCCCTGGAGCCTCCTCTTCTCTAGGCTGAGCAATCCCAGCTCCTTCAGCCTGTCCTTGTAGCAGAGGTGCTGCAACTCCATGATCATTTTTGTGGCTGTCCTCTGTACTCGCTCCATCAGGTCCATGCCCTTCCTATATTGAGGGCTCCAGATCTGGACACAGTACTCCAGGTGAGGGCTCACCAGAGCAGAGTAAAGATAATGCAAAGGATTTCTCAATTCTCATTTGGGTATGCAGATAGATGTGGTGCCAGTGCAGTTGAGGAGACCATCTAAGCTTTGGCTTGAAGGCACTGACTTTCTAGCATTTTAGTAGACAAGTGGTTGAGTAAACAGAATGGAGTTCTATAATTCCCCAAGAAGTCTTGGGAGGTATTTAGGCACCATATCTTGTCTTTACAAATATTTCTTATCATGTATATGTGTAGGGATACTTGTGCTTTTCAGGTTATTGAAAATACTAAATTCAGCTATTTAATACTTAAAATGTCTTTGCTTCCCAGATAGCATTCCTCCTCCAAAGTTTTATTCTTCTTGCTTATCTACAGTGAATAATGATATAACATGTTATGGACTACACTCTACTCCATTAAGAGAAAAGGAAAACACAGTTGAATTTTTTTAGTCCAAATAGCCTATTTTCTCCAAGGAACCAAAGAAAAGGAGAAATAAGAAACAAGACAAAAGAAAACCTGAAAAACTTTTCTCAAAAGATCACAGAATTGCAGAATTTTAGTGATTGGAAGCAAGTTAGCCTAGATCAGATTGCAAAGGAATATGCACAGGTGGGTTTTGAAAGTCTCCAGAGGAGGCTCCACAACCTCTCTGGGCAGCCTGTTTCAGTGTCCTCTCACCCTCAAAATAAATAAGTTTTTCCTTACATTTAGGTGAAACTTGATGTGTTCTAGGTTGTGCCCATTGTCCTCTGTCCTGTTGCTGAGCACCGCTGAAAAGAGTGGCTCCATCTTCTTGACACCTGCCTTTTAGATATTTTAAAGCATTGATAAGATTCCATCTCAGTCTTCTCTAGCCTAAAGAACTCCATGTCTCTCAGCTTTTCAGCATCAGAGAGATGCTCCAGCCCCTTAATGATTACCTTTGTAGTCCTCTGCTGTACTCTCCCCAATTCTGGGTAGCCCAGAAATGGACATGGTACTCCAGATGTGACCTCACTAAGGCAAAGTAGAGGGGGAAGAGGATTTCCCTGGAGCTGCTGTCCACAGGTTATGCCAATATTACCATCCATGATTAGATTTATGGAAAAAATACTATGGCAATTTAAATCATGTGGCTTATTCTGGAAAAAAAAGACAGAAAGCACCATTGTGTGCATCAGTGCTGCTCATAGATCCAAAGGTCCAAGGTGAAGGACAAAGGTGGTTTTTAATATAAACCTTGGTGAAAACAGTTGGGAGGAAGATTGTGTTTGCTAGCATCAGGAGTTAGCTGACTCTCAGTTCACAAGTGAGGCTGATGCCAGACAAGATTGCTTGCAACTGTCCAAGAGTCAGTACTAGTGAAGGTGTTCAATTAACCCAATTAAAAAAAAAAAAAAAAACAAAAACCCACAGCCATACACAGTTCTCCAGATAGGCCATTTTTAAAGAGCATACTAGAAGTAGATAGAGAAGGGTTTGTAGATTTCATCCTTACCAGAGGCAGAAAATTATTTAGAACACAAGGCTATTTGTGTAAAGGTGACACTGACATTCCCTAAGAAGAGATGAAGCAGAAGAGGATAATAAAACAGGGATTTCAGGAAAGGAGACTTAAATAAGCACAGAGGACTCATAGGTAACATCTCACACATCTCAAATACAAGGAGTTCTCTTGGAAACCTTGTCAGGGCAGGGGTGCTAGTTTGCAAGTGACACATTTCCCCACAATAAGAAATTGGTTTAGCTATCTCACAGTCTTTCCAACAGTATCAAATGCCCAAACTAAGCATACGGCCATGGACACCAGGTCAGATTGATTGGGGTACTATAAAATAGAAGCATAAGCCATTAGAGGGGAGAAATAAATGTCTAGGGGGAAAAAAAAATAAAACAAGAGACTCAAGACCATGAGAAATTTCAATGGTAACAAGAAATCCTTCTGTGTGGGTATCAACTCACAAGAGGATCACTGAGAAAAAGGTCAATCTGTTGCTTGACTGGAAAGACAATCTATTGGCAGATGACACCAGGAAACACAAAATGCCTTCCTGTATTTGTCTTCACACAAGCCAAGAAATCAATTAGCTAATGAGCCAAAAGGAGTGAAAAGTCGCTGTTTAGTATAGAGAAAAGATAGGTTAGAAAACATTTGTAGTGGGTTTGCAGTGACCTGCCCCCCCCACCTTTTTAAAACCCCGGCTAAAACTCAGAATAACACATTTGAAGTTAATAAATGAAGCTTTATATTTACAGCAATGCAAATATACAAACAAATATTTACAAGATATAACTAATATTTACAGAAATATACAGTAAAAAGGGTAGTAGACACCACACCCCTCCTGGAGACCAAAATCCCCAAGAGAGAATAACCAAACTCCCCCTACCACCTTTCCCCCCTTCCCCCAGCTTTATCTCACCACTTGATGATTCTGCAGATAAGCTGAAGATCAGGGAGATTAATGATAGGAGAAGAAATTAGTCGTTTTAGTGATTTAACTCTGAATTAGTTCAAAGGCAGAGAGACAAAGGAAAAAAAGCTGCCGGAGCCAGCACAGACCCAAGCCAGACTGGCCCTCTGCAAGCAGACTGGCTATCTCATGTTTTGAGAACATTTCTCAAAACAATTTTTTTTTTCTCTGTCTCAGTGAAGCTCTGTGAAGTGACACTGTAGGTTTAACTCTCTCTCAGCCAATAGTCTAATTTCTCACTCAAATTCTCCAATTAGCTCAAACCAACACAATATTTAAATAAGGAAAGTGCATTTTCAAATCGCCTAGGCCTCATAAATACTGTCCTAGTGGGTTAAACAAACTGACATTAGCAATTTTTGAGGACACTTGGGGGACAGATCAATTAATGTAAAATTTGAAAGGGAGATTGTGGCACTTAACTTTAAAAGGAGTCAAACCCAAGAATGAATACAGAAGTATAGTCAGTTGTCTTCAGTTCCCCCAAAGCCCTGAAACAAACAACTCAGTATGTTTCATCATCTATAATACAAGGCAGTAAGTCACAGTCAATACGAATATCAAGGACAAATATTAATCCAAAATAGTTTCCTCCCGTGAGTAGAAAAGAAATAGCAGATACCATGCAGCTGGCCTTGAAAAGAGGAATTCATGTAAGTAAACTACTGATGGAATTACTGTAGGAAAAGAGCTAAACTAACTGGAAATCTATTTTAAAAAGAAACTACCATGGACCCAGAGTGAAATTGAAATGTATTTCTGCAGTACTATCCATCACTGGCTGATGGGAAAAAAAGCGTATTTCTATCAAACCCATAAATTAAAAAAAAAAAAAAAATAAGAAGAAGGAAATAAGCTTTAGGACATGGTTAGAATTCAAAGCAATAATTAAACTGAAGAATCCTTTTCTAAAGTAGCATATAGTTCAGCAAAGGCAAATACAAAAGTCTACACCTAAGCAAGAATATTGAGTTGCATGGCTGGATTGGACAGCAGGTCTGCAGAGAAAGATCTGGCAGTTCACTGGATCATAAGAAGAATAGAAGACAAAGATGCCATGTTGTTGCCAAAACTTTTATATCCGACTGGGTCATAACAATATGAGTATAACTAGTTCTGAGAAAGTTCAGATGACAGCAATCAGAATGACCAGATATGGTGGTTTTGTACCACATAGAGTTTGGGACTTACCCCCACTCCCCTACCCACCTCCCCCAACAGTAAATTACCACACTTAGAATTTGGAAGGAAAATGAAGTTATTATTTACAGAAGTAGGATAAATATAAAAGGTAATAAACATATACATATACAAATACACACACACATATATATATACAATTAGGCAATAGCTCAGCTACCCAGCTGTGCATGCCCAGGACAAAGCCCAGGGGTTGTTACCAGCTAACACAATATTATCTCTCCCCACTTGCAGTCAGTGTTCTTACCAATAACCCAAACAATGGCCAGCACAAAGGAGTAAAGCAAAAGTTCAGAAAGGACACAGAAGGAAAACAGGAGACAAAGAAGACATTGAACTGCAAAATATATAGAAGTTTTAGACTGATGAAACAGGATAAACATAGCTCTTCTATTCTGATCAGCCCCTTTGAGAGACCATCACCCTGGACTCTCAAATTCTCTAGAGAACTCTTCTTTAGGACCCTAGTCCTAAAACCGTAACACCAGAGATATGGGAAATACGACCTATGAGGAAAGAATGGATGAACAGAGGTTGTTCAACCACTCAAGAAAACCACAGACTGGGGACATGGGTCTCTACAGCAAACACAGGAATGAACAGGCTTCAGCTGCAACTGATTCAGATTGTATAATAGAAAAAGACCCAGCTTCTAACACTGACAACATAGAATCATGGAATAAGCAGTAGAAGGAATATGGAAGATCCAAGTATCTAAATATTAAAGATTAGGTTGTATTACTACTTGCCAAGGAATGTTGTTGATAGAGGAGATATGGCTTTTTGGAACCAATAGACTATACAGCCTATGAGAGCCCTCTCAATCATATAGTTTTATGATTCTGTGCTTCCAAGATGATGTAGATAATCAAACAAGCTAATTAAAACGTCTTTATACATCTTAATTCTAGTTCCAGAGTTGCATCATTTCTAGAAAAACAGCTCCAGCAGATTTGTTCCGCGACAACAGTGCTAGGAATGGTCTTCAATGAAAGCTGGCCCTACAGCATGTCTACATCAACTCCACAGGCAAATGCCAAGTTTTGAGACTCCTATGTTGAGGCATCAACACGAGGTTAAATGCCATTCATGGCATCTTCAGGGTTATGTAAGCTTGCGGCAGTACATCTAAAGACTTTCCCTACCCCCAAGAAGACAGATTAGGGGGAAGTTGAGAAGCTGGAATGGACTGAGTCAGGGGTGAGACACCTCCTTCCACCCAGGGCTGTAGGTCAGTAGGCTCACATAATCCCTTCCCCCAAGCCACATGCCCTGCCAGGCACAGTAAGACACAGAGCCCATGCTGGGAACAAGTCTGGGCAAATGAAAGATGTTTATCTGTCCTGAAGCCCACTTCTATTTTCTGTGTGGCTTTGGAAAATGCTCTCTTTGTGATGTCTGACTTATCTCCCACTAAAACAGAACAGTTGTGGAGAGAGCGAGCTCTTTGCCTCAGGTTTTCCTCTCCCCATATGTGTGGATTAAGCAGCTGTAGCAGTTGAAGAGAATTCTCCAATAAAAAGGGAGCAAAAGGAATTTCCACCATCACCAAACAACATTGTGAGTACCTGATACATTCCTAAGACTCTGGGAAGTTCCTTTCTTTTGTAAGTGGGGTAATATTTTGCTGCTTTTGGGTTTCTCTTTTCCAAACGCTGTTCTCAAGCTATCTGTAACCTTCGCTATTGTGAAGACAACCCACAACCAAACTACCAAACCTTTACAAACTTTGTACAATATTAGGAGGCAGGCGGAGCAAATTTATAAATAAATATATACTTTTAAATCAGTTTCTCACCTTATTTCCCCTTATTTTGCAACAAAGCCTCAGTGACTGAATTTGGTCCTATGTTACTTGGTAACTCTATCTCCTGACCCACTGTCTGAGTTGGACCTGACCACCAATCAAGGACCCAGACAATTATTAGCGGCTTCAGGCATCTTGGGTCCTGCTAAGTGCTGCTAGCAGGACACATTATGTGAACTATCTTAAAGCCTAACAAATTGCTACTCACATTTTTTTAATGTTCATGACCTGTCATCATACAGTCCCATGCTATTATTAACTGCATACACTACAAGTGAAAAATGAAGGTAAGACATAAAACCCAATTTTATCTTAATTTTATTTTGTACAGAGCTGCTCAGTTACAGTTACAGATTCATGTTTTCAGTTTCCATTTTTACCAAATCAAGTAGGTTTACTTTAACTTAGAAGTTGTTTCTATGGCATTTTTAAGCAAGGCAGAGTCGATTTCTGCCACAGACAAATCTGCCTTAAATCCACTGTATCCATGCAGTCATTTCTAGGGAGTGCAACAATAATTCCTGAAGTCCCAAAAAGGAAAAAAAATATATACCATATATGTTTTATTTACCACTAGGTGGGAGTGGAACATAATCTTGTAGTTAATCTTCATGTAGTACCAATAGAGAAAGAGAAAAATAAAATATATTTTCCCAGCTGGTCACTATAGAAGGATCATTTTAACAGCAGAGAATTACCTTGGCTATTCATAGGTGTCTACAGCTGCAAGCTATTGAATCAACACTGAATTTTTACTTAAGCCTTCCATAAGTACTGATGATTTATTAGAAAACACTTCAATCCCTACTCAGAACACAATATTTTAATCTGGTTTTCATTCAGCATTAGGAAGAATCGCAGAACCTTAGAGATTGGAGGGGACTTCCAGAGATCATGGAGTCCAACCCCTCCGCCAAGGCAGGATCCCCTAGGGTAGTTTGTACAGGAATGCGCCCAGGTGGGTTTTGAAAGTCTCCAGAGAAAGAGCTTCCACAAACTCTGTGGGCAGCCTGTTCCAGGGCTTTGTCATCCTCACAGGAAAGAAATTTCTCCTCATGTTGACATGAAACCTTCTGTGTTCTGGTTTGTAGCCATTGCTCCTTGTCTTATTGCTGCTGACCAGTGGAAAGAGATTGGCCCCATCAACTTGACACCCATCTCTCAGATATTCGTACACATGGATAAGATCTCCTCTCAATCTTCTCTTCTCCAGACTAAACAGCCTCAGGTTTCTCAGTCTCTCTTCGTAAGGGAGAAGCTCAAGTCCCCCAGACATCCTCATAGCTTTCTGCTGGACTCTTTGTAGCAGGTCTCTGTCTCTCCTGAACTAGGGAGCCCAAAACTGGACACAGTATTCCAGGTGTGGTCTCATCAGGGTAGAGTAGAGGGGTAGAAGAACCTTCCTAGACCTGCTGATCTTGATTCACCCCAGGGGTGGAAGTGGAAGACATCTTCTTAAATTTATATACCCATCTGATCCATTTTCAAGGATATGTCTTTAACAAGGCCATATACAGTGCTTAGTCCTGTCACCTGTTGTTAGTGTTACATCTTCCACTGGTGTTGAGAACACTTTGTGTCTGTATAAACACTATTAAAATATATTTCAGAACAATTTACATACACCTAGAATTTATGCACTTCTTTTCATTACACAAGACCTACTTTTTTTTTTTTTTTTCCATGACCAGTGACATTTAGGATCCATTTTAAAAGCCTCCATGCTGCAAATAAAAAAGGGTGTTTTTTGTATCAAAATATCCTGCCCAACAATCCTTCTGCATGCACCTGTACCTGACTTGAAAGAGATATCCTGTTTTTTTAAAGTGCAATATTTCAATTGCTCATTAGTAGTTGTTGGTAATTATCACATTAAACTACAGGTGGATCATCAAAGAAGGAAAGAACTGTGACCTGGGTTTCATGGGCTGCAGTCCTTTCTTCCCTCTTTAGATAGCATGGCTTTAAAAAATAAAAAAAAAAAGGTTCTACTATTTCTTGGAAAAATACAAAGTTAAAGCATATGTTAGGGAAAATACACTATAGGTTTCTAACATCATGAATGGCGTAGGGAAATGAAGATGGAAAGATTTTTCATGATCTCTCCTAGTGCTAGAGTTTCCAATGAAGCTGGTATGGAGCCAACTTAAATGCACACAAGCAAGTAACTTCTCATACAATGTGCAGTTAAACCATAGAACACAGTGCTAAGAATTGCAATAATGTAAAAATAAAATTAATTTAAGAACTTATAACTACTCAAAACAAATTCTGGAAGGATACATATTATTTTTGTTCATTTAAAATGCTCATCCGCATTAAAAGCAATGGCTATGGTAGAAAAATCCCCTGTAGCATCTCCACGTAGCACTAGTACAAGATAAAGGAGTGTATTTCTTCCATTTCTTATGTTTTTCCTCTTGGCTTTAAGACTGTCCTGGTTTAAGGCTTATTGGAATATTCTAGTAAGATAAATTAGATCATTGGTTGTAAAAGAATGATAAATATGAAGTCTATATCATTCTTTGGTTTGCTAAAAGGAATTAAAATCCAAAGTATAAACAATTTGTTCTTTGCTCTTGAGCACTGGATATCTTCACTTCTCTCACTAATCTCTTCCAATAACCTTGGCTAACTAGATAACACATAAGCCTTGCTGATTCTCTTCTATCTGTGAGAGAGAAGGTGCCTTTGGTCCCTTTCGGACTTTTTCTTTGTCTGGGGAGGGAATCTGGATTTCTGTATTATTTCTAAATTGCATATAATAGCAAATACTTGCAAATATATTGTATATATATATTAAATGTATATATATGTGTGTGTGTATATATATATATGTAAATTTAACTTTGCTGTAAATATAGCTTTATCTTACTTCCAATCTGCCTCAGCTGGTCTGATAAATTTCAAATTTGGGGGGGGGGGGGGGGGGGAGAGTTTCCAACCTACCACAAAGGCCATCTCAGTTCTCACTTGAGCCTTGGAAGTCCAGCCTTGCTTTGGGAACAGTTCTTCAGTGGCATGAAATAAGCACGGTGCCACTTTATAAAATGCCATCAGTCCCTTCCTCTGAGGCTGACCAAGTCTGACGGCTGCTGGTCAGGACAGGGTTGTGTCTTCTATATTAGCCTTTAGAGAGAGCTGCAGTCAAGCAAAAAACATTATCTGCTGTCAGGTGTATTTGTGGACTCCACTTGTCACTCTTCAGGGTACTACCAGCTGTCTCCAGGTCACCTTACCCAGCCAGCTCTTACATGTGTCAAGAAGCTCTGCCAACAAGGTATACACAACTTCACTGGATATTCACCAAGCAGTCATTTCTTGGTGAATATACACAAAAGATAGCTGGGGTTTAATAAGTTACCAGGCGTTAGTAAGCTCTCCACCATGATATGACTCCAAAGAACTTTTAACTGGCCCAGCAAGCTTCAGGCAGGTGGACAAGGATCCGTCCTGTTGCTCTGTCTTGCTGACTTACCACATCCCAACTACAGTTTTACTTGAGGATTTTATAACTTTATATGTTGCTCTTTTCTTCTCCTGAATTGCTCTCAACAGCCATACCTGCATCTGCAATTTTGCCTTCCTTATGTTTCATGACTTTACTCACAGCTTGGAGATTTTGGTGGCACAGCTGGGCCTTATCAAGGCTGAATTCTGGACAGCCAAGTCCACAGGGAGGAGACTCATTGTTTTACTTTGGTTAAACAATGCAGTGGTTACACCACATGCCATCTCCAGGAGGTCCTAACATAATTTTAGCCACTCTGGACCACTAGTCCACTAGTAGGTACTTCTATGGTCAAAAATAGTAGGGATGACGCACACCCTGCTGTTCCTCGTCTCCCTTGACTGCACACCCGTGACAACTGACCTGTGACAAGGCAATATAAAGCTCCTCTGCAGCTCCAACTCACAAGGAAAGTCTCTCTGTGATAATGAAATTTCTCTTTTTGATACAGCAATTTTCCCTGTGATGAGCAAATTCTTCTCCATCTATTTCCACATGTTTTTTGCTTCCATCAGGCTGTACTGCTGCACAAAATTTGGTGCCACAGAATTGCCCACAGTGCACAATCAGCTTCTTTTCTGACCAGGAGTCACTAGCAGGATGTCATTTACATGATTTGGGTCCTTAAAATCCAGATTGTATTTACATGATGCCATTGTTTACACTGAGTTCAGGGCAGAGTTTGAAGTGAAGCTGCTAAAAATACCTTCTCTGAGCTCCGAGGACCTTCAGTCTCCTGTGTAACATTTTGACTATTAAAAAATTAGGCCAAAAAAATCATTGAAATTCATTCATTGAAATCAGAACAACAGAAGTTTTGATACATGTCCTTGTGATACACTGGGTACACTTCGGAGTTTGTGCCTTAGCAGCCAGTCCAATCTGGGACCCTCCACCCATATGCTGGTGATCCACCACCATAGGCTGGTGATCTGGAACCTTCCACACAATTCCTCCCATTCCCTCAAGTGGTGTAGAACTCTTTAATTTCTTTTCCTAACCTATCTCCGATCATTTTTCCAAGGAAGGATCCAGCATTCCCTCCCCTTTTTTTACGCTTTAGCCTAATTTTTGTGCTTTCTGCTTGCAGCTGTGACCTAATGGGAAAAGGGACACTTCCATAATTAGCAATTTTTAAAAGCAGGAGCAGTCACTTCTGGGACATTGTGACTTCTGTGCAGTGGAGTTCAAAATTATTACCAGGGTGATTGACAGAGACACGGCATGCTTGGGGACCATGGAGGACAGTTAGTAGGACAGAGAATGCAGTGTATTCTGGCACCATCCCAGAGGAAGCTTCTTCACCAAGGATGTGATTCATTAGGGGATGTGGCATTACGGTGGTGTCAAAAAGACCAGGTCTTGTTCTTGTGGAAGTAGAATACAGATCCTCAAGACAAAAAGGTGTTTTTTACTGGAAAAGCATTAAATGCTCAAGTTAGTTTATAAAAACTTATTTTTAGTAGCCCAGGCCTATTTCAACACAGCTGAGACTAATTCTCCCCTGACCCATGTTTATATGCCTTTACCCAAGTATCAACCACACGTTCAAACTTGAAAGTTTGTCTTACTTTGAGCAGGCTGTTGGACTAGACGTTCTTCAGAGATTCAATTTTACAGCTGAAGTATTTAGTGATTCAATATTTTAAATAGTTAGAAAGCACAATTACAGCCAACCAGTTCACGCCTATCTAACATAAATTTTGTACTTGCAGTGCCTCCACATAAATGACAAATATAACATCAAGCAGTAGCAAAAGCACTCTTTGGGCGTTTCACCCGTCTGCAGACTTTGACATCCTAGATCACTCCCCAGCAGTTATCCTGGCTGGATCCGCCTAATCGGAGCAAAGGGCAGGATCAGGGGCTGTCATCTCCAGAGGGATGACGGCTGCCTCTCGTTTGACCTATCTTCCTTTTTTAACAGCTGAGAGTAACCCGAACCCTGTTTCATCTCGCAGATAGTTACTCTCAGCTGCTTCAAATGAACAGCAGGCAAAGAAGAAAAGAATCTTAATGAACAGCTAAAATATTCTATTTGGGGGTATAATTTTTATGCAGTGAGACATCATAAATTTTTTATATTATTTACATTTTTTAAACTTTACTCAGTTTGGTTAGTAATTCCATTCCTGCACTCAGAGGAAATGCCTCTGGTGATTCAACTATTGCTAAAGGAAGAACTGAAAGGGTTTTCAATATCATAATACCAGCCAACAAAGCACTGATAGGTGTCAGTTTGGAAATTACTGGGAGAGGCACATAATAATTTTCATGAAGAAACAGCAGAAATTCCAATTAAAAGGAAAACTGCAAAATACGTTCAATCAAATTATCCATATATTTTATCTGAGACAGTGGCTGCTGCAGCTGAAGTGATAAAATAACTTTTCTCTTGACGTTTTGAAATAGCTCTGGAGAGAAAAGCTTCAAAGCCTTATTATTTAAAAAAGCATTCAGAACAGGGATGTTTCTGGTGACTGGTCCCTTTGAGAACTTCAATTATGACAATAACCAGAGATACTTTATATTTTTTACCCATTCAGTAGATGTACACAGGAATAAGTAAGCGTAAGGTCCTGCACCTGGGTCGGCACAATCCCAAGCACAAATCCAGGCTGGGTGGTGAGTGGCTGGAGAGCAGCTCTGAGGAAAAGGACCTGGGCGTCTGGGTGGATGAGAAGCTCAACATGAGCCGACAGTGTGCACATGCGGCTCAGACAGCCAACCGTGTCCTGGGCTGCATCAAGAGCAGTGTGGCCAGCAGGGCAAAGGAGGTGATTCCCTCCCTTTACTCTGCTCTTGTCAGACCCCATCTGGAGCACTGTGTGCAGTTCTGGAGCCCCCAGCACAGGAAGGACATGGAACTGTTGGAGAGAGTCCAGAGGAGGGCCACAAAGATGATCAAAGGGCTGGAGCACCTCTGCTATGAGGACAGGCTGAGAGAGTGGGGGCTTTTCAGCCTGGAGAAGAGAAGGCTTCCAGGAGACCTTATAGCAGCCTACCAGTATCTGAGGGGGGGC
>VWZI01002892.1:0-39754 GCA_013396835.1 Psilopogon haemacephalus | reverse complement strand
TTCCTTCCTTCCTTCCTTTTTTTTTTTAATATGGATTGTTTAATAATTTATTTGCAATTAGACAAATTTTAGTGTTTTTCTTAGTCTCTTCTTAAAACCAGCCCTTTAAAATTACCCAAAGATCTGAAAGTGTTCTTTCAGAGGTGTGTGGAAACGGTTACGTTAGCTAACCTTTTACAAAGGTGTGACACATGCAATATATTATTTGCAAAAAAAAAGTCAAGAGATTTATGAGATAAACAATGGAATAAAGGAAATTTTATATCCAACACGTTTTGGCATCTAAATCTTAATAATTTGGAAATGCACTGTGTTATAATTATGTAGTTATTACTTATTATTACAGAATATGCTTCCTTCCAATAATTTCCCAAATATAAGCCCATTAATACACCAAGCTAATTAATGCTCCATTTAATGTACAAACAATTGGAAATTTGATTCCTGATGAAAGGTCTGTTTTTCTATCACTACAGCAACATGGGTTGAATTTTGACTATTTAGCGATCTGTTTTCTTTCATGCATGGGAAAGCTGGAAGAAGAAATGAAGTTGTGCAACAGAAAGGCAGAATCAGTTCTTGGGGGAGCAGGAACTACAGCTGAGTCATTCTGGCAAGCCAACCTAGATATGGTAATAGTGCATTTCCACAGTAATTTTCACGATTTTACATTATTTCTGATTAATATCTGATGCAATGTCAAACCTAAATTACAGCTGACAGCAAGGGAGCTGTTAAGTTACCATCTTGGTACAGCAAGACCTTTTCAGTAGGAAAAGCAATTTTTTTTGGTAGGAGCTCAGCAGGTATTTCACAGCTGCATGTTCATTGGGTCAAAAATGTATCACTTTAATTTCATCCTCTGTACTTATTGAATATGCTGCACAATTAAAAGGATAGTGAGTAACCAGTAGAAGCACACAAAAATGGTCGAGAATCTGCCTATTCCTGTGCAGCCTGGCAAGATGCTTTGAGCACAGAGACTTTCCAACAAAATAAATATGTAATCAGACCTGCCAACATTCACTCATTCAGAAACACATTCCTTCATATTGAATTCATTTTTAGGTTGTCAGGTTTTGCCCTCTAGGGAGAAAGAATATTTACTGTGGATATTATGAGGCATTGTCAAAAATCTCACTGCTACTCATTCCCTAGGGACACTGAAGTGGCTCACACAACGGCAATGTGCTTATTTTGGAATAATGGTATTCATGTTCATGGCTTGCTTTTAAAAGCAATGCTCCCTTTCCATGCCAAGAAAAGCATCACTCATAGACCTGCCTTCGAAGCACTAGCAGGCTGCTCAGGTGTTTGACTGTAGTTTAGGCTAACACAGGGAAGGTCAGAAAGTTTCTTTACTGTGTGAAAACCTCTGTGACAAGGCTTTGTTCAGAACAACTTGTCAGACAGATGCTTTTGACAAACTGCCTTAATAAAAGCAACAATATCACTGAAGTAATCTATAAATCTTCCACAAAAATTGAATTCTATAATACCGAATTCAATTCCAAGAAAGGAATAATATGAATGAATAGGTTTCTTATTTGGTTTTTGGTACAAGCTACTCCCCTGTGTCCTCTTGCTATTATCAACTAAAACTGATTTATATTTTCATGCTTTATTAATTATTTTCCAACACAACCCTAAAGGGTTTTTGCATTCTTCCCAACCTCTGTGCTGTCAATATATCAAATCACGCCTTCCTCTGCACATACAAATCACCTGGGAGGTGATGATTACATCAAGAACTGAGGAGTGTCTCAACAAACGTGTCATGTCTGCCCACTAAGACAGCAGCTGCCCAGGGTGGGTGGTGGAAAGAACCCTTGGAATGTGCAACAAGGATAAGCACATCCTGGGTGGTTTGCATGATAAGACCACGACTGCCCCGGGGATGGGTGTGGTGAACAGGTGGGAGGCAAAGAGGGGCAGAGACCACTCCTTCACTGACCCCTGCAAACACACAGGAAAATCCTCTGGAAGTGACACCTGGAAGTCACATATACATTATAATGTGACTAGGACATCTGTCTCTCTCTCTCTCCCTCTCTCTCTCTCTCTCTCTCTCTCTCTCTATCTCATTCTCTCCCCTCGCCAAACACCAAAAAGCATATTGGGATGGTAATCTATCTCCTGCTCTCTCTCTCTCTCCATTTTCCCTCCCTCTCTCTCTCCCGTTCTTCCCTTCTCTGTTTCATTTAATCTCGTTTTGATATTTAGTCTTGTTTGTGCCTTAATTTCACACATGGAAATCTTTTAAAGGAGCCCCATCTCTTTCCTAACTTCTGTACTGAGACGTGCAGTCCTACAAATACTTGATTCAGAAGTGTTGGAAAGGTGCCTACTGAATTAACAAAACTACATGATCTTGTCTTGAACCGAAATACCTACACTCACGATGAACACAAACTACTGGTTTTGCAGTGGTATTTGCATGTGTAGCTTTGTGAAGTTTGACAGAGCACTTGGTACTGCTCTGGCTGTTCAGTAAATTATCTACCTTGTCTTATGACACAGCAGGCACAGCCTCAGTGCAGTATTATCTGTAATTCACACAAAAATCTCATCTCCTACTTCTTCAACTGTATCAGTCTTCAACAAAATGACCAGTGGGAAGAGCTCTGTTTGAGAAGCCATCTCCACAGGTTATCTTAGCCCAGCACACTTCATTCTGTACTGTCTAGTAGTCTTTGGCAAGGTTGGCATGAATGCTTTATTGGGCATACCTAGTCTGTTAGAATATACTGAGATGTGAGTTTTGTTTCCTCAGTCTGAGATCCTCTAAGGGACACTTGACTTTCAGTGAGTAACTGTGTCAGAAGGGAAGTCTATTATGCCTCTTCTTAGCTCTACATGATGTTCAAACCTTCTTCATAGAGTAGCTTTTCAGACTTACAGTGTGCAGGATCTGCCATATAATCTTAGTGTGAAGCTTCCATGTCTCGTCATTGAGATCATCAACCATTCCAATGACTTCAGAAAGTTTCCACCCAAGAATTTTGGATCTGAATTGATGGCAATTCTCCAGACTCTCAGCATGCTCATCACCCCACTATTCCTCTGAGCTCATGGCTAGACACGGTTGTATCACTTCCATCAAGCATAGCTGTGTATTCCCAATACAGAAAACATCAGGAAAATACAGGGCAGGGCTTCTTGAAGCAGAACGGAAAGAGCAGCATCTCTGTCAGCATCCATTTCAGTTACAGGCATCCCACTTTTCTGTGCCTTAGGCATGTGTACTGACCACTAGGCCCTTCCTAAGCTCTGAGTACAAGAAAGAGATCATTGGAGGATTTGTGAAAAGTAAGTCCACTATTGATGCTCATTACCAACAGGTTTGTAATTCTTTGCCTCATCCCGTATTTTGGCCAAAGCTATTTTCAGGTGCTGTGTAGTCTAAGCAGATAGCTTGCACTACCAAGATAGCTCCAGCCAGCCCCTGCTAGAGCATAGCTTGACACTGACATCTGTTTACTGCATTTCCTTCACTTTTGCTGGAAATTTGCCCTCACACACATTTCAAACTATTTTCTGTCCCTTCAGGCTATCATGATGCATTTCTGTGACATGTAGATGATACAAAATTCATATGGACCATCAACAAGTGCTCCAAGTGTACAACAGATTTCCTGTGGTAGAGATGACAACTTAAGGATGCTGGAAACAGCCTATTGCTACACTTAGTAACTAGTTTTGGATTTAATTTGCTTTGTCTTAGTTTCTTTATCTACTTTTTTTCATTTCCATTACTCAGGCAGAAACCTTATAGTATTCCTCTAATGCTTCACCTCCAGCTCTCCCTTTCTTTATAATCCCTTCATAATCAGAGTTGTGTTGTTTAATAGATATTTCAATAAAGCTTCTGGTTTTTTAACACTTCAGGTTTCAATTTCTTGTTCAGACTGAGTTTTAAAACGTCAATCAAGTTTCTTTGGATAAACTACATCTCAACACACTTCTTGGATCTAAACTGTTAGAAGGCATAAAGGTAGTCCTTTTAATTTCTCCTATTTAATGAACATTGTCCTTTCTTTCAATAAATGTGCAATACTTTTCAGTATTTCATATTGTCGTTTGTTTTTTTGTTTTGTTTGAGAGGGGTGTGTGGTTTCTTTGTTGCCTTTTTTTTTTTTTTTTTAAGGCAGACTGCAGAGGTTGGGCAATACCCAGAAACATCTACATTGCTGACTACTGTGTGGCTGTATATATTTGAGACTTTCTCAAATCCTTTTTCAAACCATTTTTTGGTGCTGATACATGCATCTTCACCGTAGTTTCTTTTCCACACTTCGGCTTCAAACTTTTCACAGGTAAGAATGAAGAACTGACATGTCAGACTGTATAATCACATTGCTTTATAGACATTTTTAATCCCTTGGGACTCTTTAAAATTTTTTATACCTATGTGAAGTTTTTAATCTGCTTTCATCAAACTGTTACGATTTGAAGTGGAACAGCACTGATCTGATGGGTTTACAAGCAGGGTCTTCTCAACCCAGTGCAGATGCTTCCTCCTATGCTTTGCATACCAGTGCAAAATCTATTTGATTGCATTCCTAGAGCTTTATATTACCTGAATTTAATGATCATGATACACAAAGGAATGGAAAGGCACACAACACACTGTCTCACTAGGCTTGCTCTGACAGATTTCAACCTTGCTTTACCCTTACAGGGAAGCTCTGACTGACTCTCAAGATTGGTACTCTGAAGGTGATTTTGCAACTGGTTTTAGGTCCTAGAAAAATAACTGTTTCCATCAGCCTAGTTGTTTGTCAAAGTTTTTATGTAACAACCCACCCTCTGGATCTACAGGCGGAAAGAAACCAGCATGAGAAATCTTACATACCCTGTGGTTTACATCCTCTCCCCAATCCCTGTGGAACACTACATTCCTTAGTTAACAATCCTACTACAGATTTATGAAGAAATGGACACTGTGATAAGTTAAGAGGAAAGCAAACACATTTATTTGTTTATATGTGGAAAGCAGACAGCAGTGTTACTTAAGTCCTTACAAGCCACAGGTGATTGAAAGGCAGGAAAATTGTACTTATTTCAAGAACACATCCAAAAGGGCCTCCAGGATCCTTGACAAGCTGTAAACACCTAATCCACATAGTTGAGGTCTGAGGACATTTACAGAAGAGTACTTTACATCAGAAAGCATGCTTGCTTTCAAAATTTGTCTTCACTTTTGGTCCTTCAGACCTTTCTGTCAGGTCAAAATCATCCAACTCTGCCTGTGATTCTGTCTCGATTCACTCCAGTTGTTCTTTTCCCCACCAGCTTGCTGGCTGCTCTCTTGTGTGGCAATGCCTACCCAGATGGTACTAGACTGGACCACCCACTGCCTCATGCCTGAACCCCAAACAGCCTGTCAGTGCGCCCCAAGGCAGCAAGCCTGGCAACGTTCAAAGCCTCTCACCATGCACGTTATGAACCCTGCATGCCAGGTGAACACAGGGAATACTCAATTACATACTTGGAATTCATGGGTGTAGCATATTACTGACCTTTGAGAACTTACGTTCAACTGATGTTGAATAAAAACATCTCAAAGCATCTAAAAACATCACACATGGGACAACGTGAGGGATACTGGACTCAAAAGAAGCTTAGCTAGACGAGGATCCATATAAAGGTAATACAAACCAGGCCGATGCTTTGGATCCTACACCGTTGACTTAAACCCTGTGTATATCTGCTATGCAAACAAGCCTGCCGTCTGCTGAACGGTCTGTCCCCATACAGACCTCGGCAAATGGACGCTCAGCAGCTGAGACCCGGTTGGGTCACTGCCCTCAGTGTCCTGACCCGACCCGTGAATGAACCATAGGTTCCCCCGAGAAGAGCTTCGCCGGTTGGAAGTCAGATACACCTCTCTCCAAACTACCCTCAGCTGGGAGAAGCGGACAAGGGGCGGAGAACTGGGACGACGTCACCGAGGAAGAGAACCAGACGCGGACACCCTGGGAGGCGCTGCCTTGCAATCTCCCGCGCTTTGCGCTTTACGCTCTCCTCCCTCACCGCCCTGCCCCGGCCCCGCGCTGCCCCTCCCTTCCCTTCCCGCACCGCCCGACTGCGCCTCTAACCAATCGTGCCCAGAGAGCCAGAACCGGCCGCCAATGAGAATGCCCTTCTGGGCGTTTGCCTGCCTCTGCCTCTCAACCCTGGCTCGGAGGCGCACCAATGAAAAAAGAGGAGACAAACGCCCATTCAGGGACGTCGGTTCAGTCGGTTTCCACCCTCGCCCCGAGTCTCCAGAACGTCATAGAGAAGACAAGCCAATCGGGGTGAGGCCTTGTGCGTAGCAGCCAATAGAGCTTTCGAGAGGGCGACAGGCCCCAGAGGGAAGCCGGGAGCAGAGCGCGGCGGCGGTTCCGACTGCAGCTCCGCCTCCTCGCTCTCCGCTGACGGCGAGGCCGGCTTTCCCCTTCCCCGCCTCCCTGTCCCCGCCCGACCGGCCTCCCTCTCTTTCCCTTTCACAGCAATGGCGGCGGCGACAGCGGAGCAGGAGCAACAGCAGTTCTACCTTCTCCTGGGTAACCTGCTCAGCCCAGACAATGCAGTCCGGAAACAGGCCGAGGTAATGCGTCCGCCTTGCCTTGGCCCTAGGCGCCAAGCCGGCCTGTCAGATCTCCCAGACCTTGCCGGAGGGAGGGAGGAAAGGGGGGGCAGGGAGGTGGCGGGGCCGGCTGAGTCCCACGTGTGAGCAGCGGCACCAGCTGCTGCTGGGTCTGCCTGGGCCTTCCTTTCGCTGGCGCTAGCTCTTCGAGCGGGGCAACGGGCGCCTGCAGTAACTCTTCCGGGGGGGGCGCGGGGGCGCCGGGCGGTTGCGGCGGTTCTCCCTCGCGAGGCGCGGGGGCCGCTCCGGCCGTTTGCCGAGAGCCCCAGTCGCTGGCGCGTGAAGGCACGAGGGGTCTCGCTTTCCCCCTTCCCAGTTCCCGCCTTGGCGGCCCCGCGTGTCTACTGCCCGTCGGCCCTCGGCCTGCCACTGTCCACTCCCCCGCGGCGCGCAACGCGAAGCCCATGTGGAGTCCCCCGGCGGCCGTTTCTCTGTTTCTTCTCCTTGCCCAGGGCGAGACCGGGGCTGAGCTGGCTCCGGCCAGCGTGGTGGAGCTCTGCCCCGGCTCTGCCGGGGATGAGAGAACAAGGTGGCGGCAGATTATGGGGCCGGTCTGTCTCGGGAGAGGGAAAGGAGGACTCCAAAAGAGGCTGGGGAGGGATGTCTGCTCTCAGTGAGTGTGGAGCTCGGAGAGGCGTGATTGAAGCTCTTCGCCTGGCCCGGGGAGTCGACTGCAGTTATAGCCGCCTTTCAGCGCCCCTGAAGAGGCCCTCACAGAGGATCTGCGACCCCCGGGCGTTCTCCCTGTGCACGGGCAGGAACGGGGCCGCAACCTACCGTCCCCCCTCCCCAGCCAGCCGAGCTTCTCTTCCGTTGCCACACAGTAGTTTAGCTTTTAACTTCGGAGTTTATTGAAGTGCTTCGTCAGCTAAGAAATATTTCACTGAAAGAAACATTTTTCAACATACTAAGTTTCTCTATTATCAGCAAAAACTTTTCAGAAGTGTTATTTCAGCTAAAATTCTTTGTGATGGGTAAGCCATGTTAATTCTTTTTCTCTGTCATGCTTAAGACTCCATTGTCAAGCCTGGTGGGGATTCTCTCCCATTGAATTAAATACTACCGTCTAGGTTTTGCATGAATTCCCACTGCATGGCTGCATCGGGTATTTATCTCTTTCATCACTTGAGCGGTCAGCAGAGTTCAGCACATTGTTTAGTGAAGAATGAAATGTATTATTGTTCCCGATGTTGCAGTGAAAATTTTCTAAAATATAATTTAGAAATGAGAAGGAGGGAAGTTGATTTTTTTTTTTTTTTTTTAAGTTATTGAAGTTCCGTATTGCTTCAGATGCTTTCTGTAGAACCAGCAAGAATTATTCTCACGTTCCTGAATATAGAATTGAGATAGAGGCCATTCTCTGGGAACTGAATTTCTTTCAGTTGTCCACTCTCTGCATGTAACATAGCAACATTTCTCACAACTTTTTGAAGTTTATTAAAATTGTAGCAAGGTAGATTTAGTGAACAGCTCTGTCATAATGCATGTGAAATAAAACATTCTTGAAAAAGAAGTCTAGATCTTAGATTCTTAAAACAGGCATATACTCTCAGAAACGTGTTTGCAATTGGAGACTTTTCAAGTCCGTTATTTTTTTATGCAAATACAAGCAAGTTGTAGCACTTTTAACTACAGTGAATCTCGTGTTGGTTTCTGCATATTTCCAATGTGTATTGTAAGTATTTTTATAGTTTAGGATCGTTCAGAAAGGAAGGGTCCTCAGGAGGTTTGTAGTGCAATCTTCTGTACAAAGCAGTGTCGATTGACAGGTCAGACCAGGTCATTTAGGGCTTTGTCCTGTTGAGTCTTGAAAACCTCTAAGAGTGGAAACTGCACAAGCTCTGCTCCTGCATCATTGTCCTCATTAGAGGAAAGAGATCTGAATCTCTATCCAATCAACTTCATTATTTCCATTTATGCGTGTTGTCTTTCATTCTTCCACGATGCATGGCTTTGAAAACCCAGTTCAGCCTTCTTCATGGCAGATTAATAGATTTGTATCTGGAAACATAAATCTCTTGGTACAGTGTAGCTAACTTTTATTTTTTTTTAGGAAGTTCTTCTTTTCTTGAAGTATTATCTCTTTGTATGCAAGTATTGCATAGCCTTTGTATTACCTACTTGAAAAAATCATACAGGACTTCTGTTTTATCTTAAACACCTATGTAGTCCAATCGGTTTGGTGTTTGTTTTTTTTTTTTTTAAGTGTGCTTACTGTTGGAAAGCAGTATTGAATACTACTTTCAAATAACAATAGGTAACCTAAAGAGCAGGTTTTCACTTGCATCAAATAAAAAAGAGAATGAGAAAAGGAACTGAAGGCATCATACCCCGTTTGGGTAGGAGTGTAGTGAAAGTTGTGAAGAACTGAAGTTAGAGAGGAAAGTCTAGTCATGTAAACCCTGTTTTCATTTGTGTATGTAGATCTGTGTATCGCCTACCAGACTCACAACTTATTCTGACCGGTTTGATGAAATTTGGTTCATTCATTTTCTCTCCTGTTAAAAATTACTGGAATGTTATCTGCTAACTATAAAAGCCTGTTTTTCCCTTATTCCTGTATGTCTTGTGATAGAGACACTTTGCCTTAATTTGCGGTGATTTTAGGGTCTTTTAAAAACTATTTCTCAAATTTAGAAGAACATGAGTGCTAAGTGTGGGTAATAAATAATTTCTTGAGTGTATTTTGATAGTTAGTCATTCTGTGTGAGAAATTTGTATCTCTGTATAAGACTGGAAGAATTCAGTTAGTTAGATAGGATGTAGCCAAGGCTGGTGGTAAGATGAGTGGAGTCAGCAAAGTAGAGTAGTCTTCCACCAGTACAGGGGAAGGTTCTGGGTTTGGCCCTAAGTTTCTCTTGCCTGCTTTCTCCTGGTGTTCCTTAGCATCCTCTGAATTCAGGTTACTGAATTGACAGAACTATGCTAGTGAACAGCTGGATAAGTTGCTCTCATTTCCGCTGAGTTTAGACAGCTCAAAAGAGTGTCATTATCAGATTTGGCATGAGGAAAATCAGCTTTTACAGTTGTTCTGCTGCCCATGAAAGCATAGTTTCAGGTCCATGCTGATCATGTGTTAAGAGAGCCTTCTTTTTTTTCTGTATTTGTTTTTATTTGTAGATAATGCAATATATAAACATTCATTGAAATGGTTAATCTCAGAAGATAGTCTGTTCTGACCCTAAACCTCATTTAATTTTGTAGTCTTGATGAAGTGATTGGATTAAATGCAGAGAGTCACTGGGGATTCAGTCTTACTTGCTGGGAGTGTATATTAGAATATGAAGTAAGAACTGACTACCTGAATAAGGCTTACTAAGAAAAAGGTACAGAAAATGGGGGAAGATGATGTCTAATATTAAAGGTGTGATGGAGAAGCTATCAAAAGTAGTATACTATCGAAGTGTGCATATTTGTTAGGATATTAGAAAGAGCTGCAGCAATAGTAACAATGTGAAGTAGGCAAGCAGGGAATGGATTGAAATGAACCTATGCTCTATGTAGTGGGATTGTTCCTTGAGTTCAGGGTGGGATAGCGCATATTTGGAAAGAGTGGAGTAATTAATCTTCAAGATTTGTCTACAATAAAGTAACTTTGAGTTAGTAAGTATAAAACTATTTTCTAATATTGTAGGTGGTTGCTCTTCAGCTTCCAGTTCCCTTGCTCTTGCTGTAGTATGTTAGAAACAAGCATTTATAGTTTTGAAATGCTCATATGTACCATGTTTTGAATAGCAAAAGTTATTTTGCTGTGTGCTCACTCAAGCTTCTAAGTAAAAATCTAACTTAAGAGCCCTAATGGAATTACATGCCAGAAACATATAAAACAGTGTAACTGAACTTCTCATTACACTTCCCATTTTAAGAGGATTTATCCTTTATTAAGGAGACTAAACAGTCTCTCTTTCTGAAATTCAGATAGTTTTAAAATTAAAACTTCTCATTCAAAATAGCTAGATGAGATGTGTGACATTGTAAATGCTGTAAAAAGGTTCCAAAACCTCTGATTTTTTTTACTAGTAATTTGTCAGTGGTTACTAGACTGTCAGTTGTAGTTCAGTCTTGGGCTTCCAGTGTTCTTAGGTCTTTGATGTGATAGAAGCTATGATGGATTTCCAGGAGGATGTGTGGTCCATTTATGTTTAATTTCTTAAATCATCTCCTAAGTGGTCAGTAATGCTTCTGTAGATTGTTCCTATATGGCAGGTCTAAGACTTGTGATTTTTAAATGGGTCAGAAACTTTTATTCTAATAGGTTGTTGTGGTGGGGGTTTTTTCTCCCTATGTTATTTTCTGTTGATTGCATGGATACTGAAGTTGTTTTAAAGGCATGTCAATTTGTGTTAATGGTTGCACGTTTCTAATAATTGTTTACAATAGACTGCATCCCTTCTTATGCAGGAGGCTTATGAAAGTATTCCTGGACAAACAAAGATCACATTCCTCCTACAAGCAATGAGGAACACTGCAGCTGCTGAGGAGGTATGTCTCAATCTAACTACTGTTACTGTGGTGGTCCTTCAGGTTACAGTTCAGATAAATAACTTTCCATTTTGGGATCCTGTGCCTAAATGTGCTAAACTTGTACATAATCTGAATTTTTTTGTGATTCTTAAATCAGAATTTGGGGTGATAAGGTAGTAGTTGTTTTATATAGTTGATTAACGTGACTTGTGTTTCCTCCTATTTGGGGAGGATATGGTCATTGAGTCATCTAGAAGCATTACAGAATTAATATAGAGCAGTATAAGCGTTATATACATTTTTCTCATTGGGCATGTATTAAGTGTGTCTCTTAGTTATTCTTTAATTTTGTATAGACTCACATACTTTAACAATCAGGTATAGTGCTTATTGGTAAAACTACTGCTCAGAGTGAAGAACTGCTAAGCTTGCAGGGTATTGTAAACTTCAGTCACTTAAAAATCATTTGACTTTTTTTTTTCCAAATCTAGGGTTTTGCTAACAACAGAAATATGGAGCATGTAGAATTTCTGAACAATATTTTAGAGAGAGTAGAAGTGTGCTGTTTCTCTCTGGATAATGATCTCTTCCAGTAGATTGTATTGAATTTAGAGGTAGATGGTATTTGTGCTTTTTTAATGCACTGAAAGGATCAGCTTACTGATGCTTATCTACCTACAAAGCTATGTTCTTCTGACAGAATACTTCAATACTATAATAATAACTGGTTGCATACAAGCTATGTAGTTTTCTCTCCTGCCCCTCTAAGATGTTTCAAACCATGGAAAACTGTAGAGCGGTCTCCTATATTTAACTTTGCCATGAAAAATAAGATGTACCACTGCTCATGTATGGTAGTCAGATAATAGTATGACTTGGAAGTCATAGCAGCATTGCATTTACTTGTTTTGAATACCTTTAAGTCTGAGTTACCAAAGTCATGGTTCTGTGATTTTGTTCTCTTTACCTCATCTGAGAAAACAGTCCAGTCTAAAACTTGTTTGGAATCTCACCGGTGACTAGACTTCCAACTTAATCAAGTGCAAGAAAAGTTTTCACTCATAGAAGTTACCCATATCAAAGACACCAGAATTTTAACATTTATAGAGTAACTTAACTTGGCATTTAACTCCACCAATGGATAAATCAAATAAAAGTTTAAAATGCTGGCTTATAACTTAAGTAGACAGAGGTGCTGGACTCAGAAAATCTTCATTAATAAAACCTGGAAGCAACTTCTCTTGCCTATAAATCCAAATATGTAGTAGCCTAATTGGAGTGTAAGTGAAGTTGTCTCTCTATTTGATGTGAACGTTGCATGTAAACATGCATGGAAGCATTCTGTATATGTTCAGTGTGGTACTGGTATCAGTAGTTATGCATTTTTCTGTCTGCATATGTTTTATGTAGATCCAAATGTTAAGGAAAAGAATGCGTATGTCACTAGTGGATAGGACTTGGGACTGGGTATGTCCTCAGAGTACATTAAATATACCAACTTCATTGAACACAGGGTGCTGGAAGAAGACTTAGAAATTTGAAGATCCCTTGGCCAGACTATGGAGAAGCTGAGTTCAGATTAATATTAACCCTGAAGCCTCTGTATTGTTCTAGTGTTGCATAGAAGACAAGATTTATATTACTATTTGGACAGCTAGGGAAATCCTGACTCTGCAGCCTAGTAGTTCAGCCATTTCCATGGAGAAACAGGCATTTACATCCTGCACCCAGAACCTATTGCATTTGACATGGGGAAAAAAAAACATTAAGATAGATCAGAAATAATTCTTTTAAAAAAGCAACAGTTTTCTCCTAACCAAATGCCTAGACTATGGAAATAATCACCTTCTCTCTCTACTCTCATTTATATTTTCCTGACAGCAGAGTAACACTGTTCACAGAAGTCCAGGGAAATATCTGAGTTAGTAGCTAAAACTCTTCTGTGCAGTTAATATACAAGTTTGTTCATCTCAGGTTGAGAAGGAACTTAAACCCCCAGCTCCTGAATGTGTAGTCTCACCATTTTGAAGTTAGGGTTCTATTTCCTATGGAACAGCATGTTAAAGGGTTGAATGGAAAGGTGATACATGTAAACAGCTTGTCTCAGGAATTAAAGGCTGTTACTTTACAGTTTTGATTTGCCACCTATATGTTAGAGAGGAACAGAAGTTCTGCTTTTTAATCAGGAAGTAAAATGCAGGAGTATTCTAAGTTTGGTAGCTTTGTTTTGTGATGTAATTTACAACTGACTGATTTTGAGCCCTGTTAAATAACAGTAACAAGTAATACAAGGGCTGTACTCAAAACAGCCCTCTTGGAGAGCTCTCTCTCCATATTGTTGCTACATGAAGGAGTTGCATTTCATAGTCTGAAAACTACTGCTGTGGGCAGCTTCCTAATCAGCATTTTGAGGGAAAGAAAGGCAGCTAATGGACTTCTGATGCACCACAATCCTGCTTATAAGTTTTATATGGACCTTAGACACTATGCTTTGAGTTCCACATGAGGCTGGATCCCTGAGGTAGTACAAGTCCATCTTTGGACCATGTCCTCAATTCGATTGCTTCCTTCCATGTGTGTTTTCCTCTTTAAGCACTTAGAAGAATCTTACCAGTACTTAGAAATATCCACAGGATGGATGTCAAGAAGATGGGGCCAAACTCTTTTTAGTGGTGTCCAGCAAATGAGCACAAACTGAAACACAGACAGTTCCATCTGAATGTAAGGAAAAACTACTTCGAGGCTGACAAACTACTGAAATGGGCTGCCATTCTCTCGAGATGTTCATAAGCTGCCTGGGTGCAATCCTAGGCAACAGGCTTTAGGCAAATTGCTTCGGAAGGAGGTTTGGACTAGATGATCTCCAAAGGTCCTTTCCAACCCCTACCACTCTGTGATTCTGTGAACAGTAAAACAAAAGTGGAAATCACTGACTGTGCTACACAAGATGATCAGTATTTTTATTTAAAAATATGTAGGATTACTTGGGCACTTTAAATGCTATTGGAGAACATGGTGTCTCTGATGATAATTCTTTGCCCAGCTCAGGCTAGTTTTCTTCTTGTGCCTTGGTTCCCTCATCTGAAAAATTCTAGAACAATTTAAAAACACGTTGAACTGTCTTTAAAAGATGTGGTATATTTGAAATTTGAGTATTTTGTATTAATAACTTAGACATTCCAGTTGTATGTTAGCACCTCAGTAATTTAGATGTGCAGAAATATCCAGTGCTAGGAGAGAATTCTGCTTTTCTTTTTAATGTTTCATTGGTAGATAGAAGTTCTTCGAGGATGTGCAATTTATATTGTTCCTGTTCTCATTAAAAGCTACGACTTCTAAGTTGGAGGATTTTAAAATGCTTGTCTGAGTACGTATCATGTAATACTTAAGTATAAAAGAGCCTTTGGTGTGTGTAAAAAATGCATGGTTTCTTTATTAAAGCAGAAAAAACAGCCCCAGAGCTAACATTAGTCCAGCCATGCTCATCTTCATTATAATTAAATTGACAATGGTTATTTTCATATATAGGGGAATATCTTCTGAGGAAAATATGCCATTTATTATTAGAAGTCAGTTACTGCTTTGTAACTTCTTCAAACACTTGAACTTTTTTTTAGGGAATATGGGATTAATTTTTTTCTAAGATATTAACAATAAACAGGAGCTAATCTGTGTTGTGCAGATCTTGTATCTTCTGTAATGCCTTGTTACTTGTATTTTTACTTAACAATCAGTGTGCATTTTTCAGCCTTTTAATATTTTAAATTAAACTTCAGAAGTGGAAATCCTTCTTTGAGACTTTGTGCTCTATGAAAACAATCTCTATCATCATCACATATCAAAATATGCATAGAAAGACACTACCATAAGGGAAGATACTGCATCAATTTGTGCCGTTTTGTCCCAGCGAATTTGCTCTCCAATCAAGGCTTCTCCTGTGTAAATTCACTGTACTGATTGGAAGTATAATCTTTCTCAGTATTTGTACTTCTAGGGATTGGAGAAAGAAAGATGTTGTGGTACCATTTAAAGTTTTTTGGATTCCCAGAAGCAGTAGCTAAAGTCTTTCTCCTTTCTCAGATTCCCCCATTTGGGTACCTGTTGCTGAAGAACCTTGTCTTACAATGGGAGCTACAGCCCTAGTCCTGCATATGTGGTGGCATTGATCCAGACTGGAGCTGTTGAAGAGGAGGAGATAGGAAAGATCTAGATTATGGTCCAATACTAGTCCCTCCCTTCTGCTAGTATAGAGACAGGTGATATGTAGAACTCTTTAAACATATAGAAGAGAGATGGATAGATTGGAAAAAGAGAGCCTGAAGTCTGTAGAACATAAGAAAAATTTTTTGAGTGATACTGTAGCAATATCTGATTTTTACAGAGAATGTTTGGAGTCAAGACTTTGCAACATTTTGTTTCTCATCTATAAATTATGCTGTATCAATATAGTTGAGAGAGCTTTTGGAAATTTGACTTAGTGAGCAGAACAGCTAACATTTTTTAAAATTCCAAAGCCTGCTATAAATGAAACTGGCATTCATTCAAGTACATGTTAAGTAAGAATATTTTAGGAATGAAAAGTCCATGTTGTATTGGATTTTTTTTTTGTTTTCATGAAGATTTAATGTGTGAGGGTTTGTTGCATGTGTTAATCTTTAGAAGTTTGTGGTGGTGTTTGTCTTTCCAGAAATGCTGGTTAGCAAAAATCCTGTCTAAGAAGTTATTCAGAGTGCTTTAATGTGTCTTTTTGCCTTCACTGCATTTGTTGATCTATAAATGTTGGATTACTTAGACATGTTTTTTGCTTCTAGTTCTTGTATGTAAATAATACTGTTGTAGAATTGCTGTACACAAGCAGGAAGCATAGAAGATTGTAATATGTGGTACCGAAGTTCCTGTGGTTAAAGTTTGAAGAAGACTGTTTCATCATAGGTGTGTGAAAAGCTAAAAGCTCTGGATTTTTGTTGTTCAGAGTAAAATTTTATCTGCCAAAATCTAGTTCTAGGTTAGCATGAAGTATGATTGAGAAAGTGAAGCAGGTTATTTGTCAGACAAAATTGTCCATGTCACTTGTTAATCTGAAGAAACCCCAAACCATCTGGATTATCACTTTTAACCATTTAAAATAGAAAGAAAACATGCCTTGAACATCTTTCAGTAATACAGGCAACTTCATGTTTTACCACATAATATGCCCAAGGTTCAACTCTAGAAAAAAAACTGCGAGCTTCAGTGAATTTAATGATTATTTCTTTCAAGAGCTGTAATTATCAGAAACACTGTTGTAAACTTGATGTTTTTTAGCTTTGTTTTTACTTACTCTCATAACGGTCATCTGGTACTTAAGAGCCATTCACCAAGTAAGTTTGCACAGTAAAAACATCGTTGGTATGCATGATGTCAATTGTCTTCATCCTCATAAAAGCATGATTATCATATCAAAACGCTAACATTCTTTCTTACTCAATAGGCAAGACAAATGGCAGCAGTCCTTCTAAGGCGACTTTTGTCTTCAGCTTTCGAAGAAATTTATCCGGCTCTCTCAGCTGATGATCAGACCTCCATCAAAAGTGGATTGCTACTGATTATTCAGTTGGAAACACAATCCAGTATGAGGAAAAAAATCTGTGACATTGTTGCTGAGCTGGCCAGGAACTTAATAGGTACTGATATGCTGGTAAAATGTTTATATATTGATAGAAGTTATCTTTTAATCTCTTATTCTGTAGTCTTATGTAGATATTTGCACATTATGTACTAATTTCATGGTTTAAAATAAACCCTACTTGTTTACATTATACTTGATCAGATAAAAATAACTCTGCTTTTTAAATTACTTAATCTTAGGTGAGATTGTATTATGACTTAGAAATTCACCTTTGTTTAATTTCTCATGAATATTATGCTGGACTTCTGCATCAGTTTCTTTTTGGTGTGCTGTTATATATAGCTGTAAATGTAGAGCCTCACCTTTTTCTGAGTGCCTTTAGATTTAACAGTTCAGACATATTTTATAGGATTTGGACACATCTTCAGATCAGCTTTTTTGAAGCTGATTTTGGTAGTGCACCTGCACAACTTGAGTTCTAACTGCTTTTGTGTTTACTTATCCTGAAACTTTGTTGTATTTAATCTAGATGAAGATGGCAACAACCAGTGGCCAGAAGTTCTGAAATTTTTATTTGATTCTGTCAGCTCTCAGAATGTGGGACTACGTGAGGCTGCTCTACATATCTTCTGGTAAGCTTTCAGACTTTGCTACATTTTTGCAGGTTAGATAAACCACGTATGTAAAATGTAGGACAAACTCACATCTGAAATAATAAGAAATCATGTATTTATTCTGTCAGGATAAACTGCATGAGTTTCAATTGTTTTAGTCTTTTCTTATCCTTAGGAATTTTCCTGGGATTTTTGGGAATCAGCAACAACACTATTTGGAGGTCATTAAGAGAATGCTTGTTCAATGTATGCAAGATCAAGAGCATCCATCAGTAAGATCTTTGTTTTACTGTATTTTAATATGTCCTGAATATAGAAACTTGTTAGTCTCAAACAGAAAAGTTTAAACAAATTGTACATTCTAACTAGAGAAGTTCATTACATGAAACTGATCTGTAAATGGAGTTTTGGCCATGTCTGCTGCAAAACAAAAGGGTCACACTTCGTTGTCCTAAAGCTGGCTGGCTGACTCTCATTTGCGCTGCTTAGACTCAGGCTCTTCCCTAGTAATTGTGCTTGGAGAAACCTAATTGTTGAGACACTGGCCAGGGTAGCCCAGAGAAGTGGTAGGTGTCCCATCCCTGGAACTATTCCAGGTGAGGTTGTCTGAAGTGCTGAGCCACCTGCTCAAGTTCCAGTTGTCCTGCTAGCTGCAGGGGGTTTGGATCAGATGGCCTTTAAGCCTCCCTTCCAACCCAAGCTATTCTGTGATTCTATGTGGGTGGCTCTAAGCAGAGCCAGTTCTGCAGAACCAAACCAGCAGCATGGAGGGTCAGAAACTCTTTGTTACTGTTATCTTTTTGGCCCTTGTGTATAAAAGCATAGATACATAGTATCTCTACACATTATGTCTCAAAACTGATTATATGGCAGCTTTTTGAACTATTGGTGTGTGCTTTGCTGAAAGGACACGTTATCAAGCCTTGTTTGTCTGGAAGGCTTCAGATTATTGATTTGTGCAGGGAGTTGTACTTGGAAAATTTTCCTCTTTTTGAAAATGCTGGGCTATGACAGGAAACCCTGCTGTGGAATATGGATTCAGTTTGCTGCTGCCCCATGGATTACTTTTTCTGATCTTTGAAAGACAACTGGGTAACATTTTTCCGAAGTACCACAAGTCATGCCCTTAAAGAATCACATTTGATCGTGCTTCTTTTATAAATGGGACTTTGACACTTGAGTACACAGCTGAAACTGGGATGGAAGTTGAAAAGAATATTTTTTTTCAAATAATTTTTTGTTTTGTTAAAAATAACCCACAACCTAAACCACCAAAACAAACAAAGGAAAAACCAAAACCAAATCTTAGGGAATACTTGTCACCTTGTAATGTGATAAGCTTTTTTTTTGTATTGTGGAGAAAGTAGATGCTGAAGATCTCTGACTGGATCCAATGATCTTACAGGTCTTTTTCAATCTAGACAATTCTGTGATTCTGTTATCTTCATTATTGCTTTACCTTAGTTTAAATGTGTAAAATCTCGTGTTAAAAATAAATTGCTTCATCTACCAGGAAAATGTAGAAGAGATGTGGTAGTACAAAATATAGTCTTTTTTTAAAGAAAACAAAGACTTACTTCATTATTAGTTCACACAGAATCTCAGAGGCTGGAGGAGACATTGAAAGATTGTCTAGTCCAACTCCCCTGCCAGAGCAGGATCACCTATACCAGATCATACAGGAATGTGTCCAGGCAGGTTTTGAATATCTCCAGAGAGAGACTCCACAGTTTTTCATTCATATTTCTCTGTTCAATCCTGTCTGTCTTCTAGATCAAGACTTTGTCTGCTAGAGCTGCAGCTGCATTTGTCCTTGCTAATGAGCACAATCTTCCTCTTCTTAAACATTTTTCAGACTTGCTACCTGGAATATTGCAGGTAAGAAATCACAGAAATAGTAGTGTGCTGTTACTGTCTGTATTGACTGTAACTGGATGTAAATTACAGCTCTGCAAATTTGTGTAGCATATTTTGCTGAGACCTGGATTGTCTGTATCTTGGTTAGCCTGACATCAGTCACCAGTAAAATACAGTGGAAACTGATAAGGAATTTTGTAAACACAAGGTAACTGATAGGGTTGTAAGGACAGTAGTTCAGTGTTGATTAATTTATTCAGTGTTACCTGGGTAAATTGATTTAAATTCTTTGAGGTATTTAAATAAAAACCATACAGCTCTCCTATTTCAAAATCATGGTTAATATACTTTAAATGTGGGCTACTTGAGATTTCAGGTAATCAGTAATTGGGAAATTCATTGCTCTGTGATACCTTATATGTATTCAGCTTAATGTAAAGTGTAGAATTATCTGAACAAAGATTTTTCAGAGTAAGAACAATTATCTAAACAGATGATCATTATTGTTTGATAAATTTGGAACTTGTGAACAAAACACCTTTTTAAGCTTCATGTAATTTCTGAGGCTGGATTAGATCTCTCTTATGATGGATTAATCAGTTAAAAAAAGTGAGAATTCTAATATAAGATTGCTTATTTTGGGAAGGGAAGCCTCTTGTAAACCAGAGACAGCAATTATTTTAGTTCTGAAGAGTGACAGTTTCATAGTACAGTTCTCTTTCTCTGTCAATAAAAAGTAGAAATAATGAAGTACCTGTGATAGCAGTCATAGTGAACTTTTGGTGATTTCTTTCTTTTTAAGTTGGGCTAAATTTAGGTTAAAGACTGATGTCTTCTTGCTACAGTCAGTACAGCAGATTAAGTGCAAACTAAACTTTGTCTATGTGTTCTTCAGTGAGAGCTGGAAAAACAGAAAATCTAGTTTACTAGTTTCTGCAACTAATGGAATTCTACTTGATCTTAGAGACTGAGAGAAATTTATTAGAATCAACTGAACTTTAAAATAGGCTCTAGTGTGTACAAGATAAGTATTTCGATATTGAGGTCACTGTTGTTGGTTAGTCCCTGTCTGGCAATAACAATTGCATTGTCTACTGAGTCTGGTATGAGTGGGAGTGAGGCAGGATTTGAGGTAGGTGTGCCATTAGTCTTGATGTTTGCTAGTTTAGTATGCTGTTTTTAGACTTCAAACTAGCAGCCCACCTTGATGTTCAGTGCTACTGTTTTAGGCTGTAAAAGCACATGCGCTTGGCTTACATTCATAAGCTTTATTTTACAAATATAGATCATGGAGCTATGCTACAAAATATGTCTTTGTGAAGTACTTATTAAGAGAAGGGCTAGGTTTGCAGGCTGTGGTAACACAAGATAGATACGAAGATCTGAGTTTATAAATAGGAAATAGGATGTGTTAGAATAGTCATGAGTGACCTTTGGAGACAGTTAGGATTTTTTTTTTCCCTGTTGAAGTTTGTTTTTCTGAAATACCAACATGTTAAAAAAGCACAAAATAAAACTCTGAATTCAGTCCTTTCCATGCAATGTTTCTAACAGTTACGGCAGAAGCTGAACTTTCAGAACTGAAAGCTGGAGCTTGTAGTCAAGAGGTTTATCTTACAGTGGGAGTAAAAGCAGCTGGGAACTTCAGCTGGCTTCTGTGGTTAGTGTTCAATGTTATAGAAAAGTGCCTCTGCCTTTTAGGGCTCACTGTCCACTTGGAAATTCTTTCTTCAGAAACCTAGCTTTGCTTTAAAAGCGTTCCAAAGTTGCAGTACGTGTAAAAGTGTTTCACAGAAACTTGTAGTAAATACTACATTATCCTTTGCCAGAATCAGAGGACAAGTGGTAACTATTAGTTCCTACAGGCCTTAATCAAGACAGGTGGTTCTTTTATGTTTTGTGTGTGTGTTTTGAGTTGTTTTCCCAGAATACTTCTGATGTTAGGTGCTGATATTTCTATATTGAAACTCTGGGCTCTTCGGGCATTATAAGAAGTGTTGGATGCTAGACCTAATGTTAAAAAAACAGCTAACTATTGACTTGAAAAATTTTCTGCACTGCAAGACATCAAATACTCTGTTAATTCCTTTCAAAGCTCCAAAAGTGTGTTTGAAGACTTTTTTTTTTTTTTGTTTGGAGGTTTTGGTTATTGTGTTGTACTTCTAAAAGAGTTTTAATACTGTTGAATAACCAAGTCTGTTTTGTACCAGATTATCCATGTGATCAGTTAAAAGTAAATTTTAAATTACTTTTCAGACTGTAGCTATGAAATAGGAAAGATACTTGCAAAAGTTTGATTTCTACCCCCCTATCCTGTTACTGAAGGCTGAATGATCTACTCTAATTCAGTGGCTCTTCAGTGCTGTCTGGAAAAACAATTATTTAATCCTGAGATTCCTGGTGTTTGTAAGATTAAGTTAGTCAAAGCTGTTCTCATGGAATCAGAACAAAGGAGTTAGGCTTATTTTCCTCCTTTTGGGCAGAGTTACTTTGAGGAGGTTTTCTTTATTTGAAATGTATTTTGAAGCAGTGCTTGTCAAAACATAGTGTGACATGTGACCTTAATTCTTTCCATCTACTCTGTTAGATTTAAACTAATAATGATCAAAATTAACAATATTTAAGATAGTGAACCATAAGCTTTGGACTCTGCACATTCTCTCTTTGAATTCATGTACACCAAGTACCCTAGCAGAGTCCCACCCTAGGATCCTGCTGAAAATGCAAAGTCTGAGTGAAGGTCTCCAGTCAGTCTTTCATTGCTTTTCAGTTTATAGTTTGAGCTGAGTACCTCAGGAGCGTGAACCCTTTCCCAATTCACAGCTCAATTATACTCTTCCAACCCATCACCTTAAGTTGATTTTTTTTTTTTTTTTTTTTTTTTTTTTTAAACTGGTTTTCACTGTTGCTGGGCTGGCCACCTTCTGTAGTTAGTTCATTCCTTGGAATTGTCTACTTGGTCCTTATCTCCTTAATTCTGTTTGAATCTGCTGGAGTCATCTAGTTCTTTGCTAGCAGCATTAGTTTTACCAAAATGTTTACTCAGGTTAGTTCCTGTGGCTTAAGGCTTGGAGTAGCTGTTAGTGCTAAGCCACTAATGCTAAAAGACAGACAATAATACAGCTAATAAAATTTCTTCTGTAGCAATGGATCTATTCATAGTGGCATCTGTTTTTATTTAACCTTGCCTTTGTCTTATCTCTTTATAGGTTGTAAATGAATCCTGCTATGAAAATGATGATTCAGTCTTGAAATCTCTTGTAGAAATCGCAGATTCTGCCCCAAAGTATTTACGAGCACACTTGGAACCTACATTGCAACTAAGTCTGAAGGTAAAGCCAGCAATGTTCGTTTGACTTTTGTTTGGGTTTAAATCACTCTTTTCACCCCAAAACTTCTGTTCTAATCATTTGCTCTGACCTTCTGGATTGTAGTTGTGTGCAGATGCCAGTCTCAGTAATATGCAGCGTCAGTTGGCACTTGAAGTAATTGTGACCTTATCAGAAACTGCTGCTGCTATGCTGAGGAGGAATACAAACATCATTGCACAAGCCAGTAAGTATTTTGTTTTCTTTTAAACATCTTTCTTTAGAGCTTAAACTGAATTTGCAGATGGTCAGTGATAAAACCATGTCTGAGAGTTTACTAAAGCTGCTGTCTTTAGGTGACACAATTGAGGTTTTTTAGGGAGAAAGCCCCTTAGTAAGATTCTCTGTGAATTAATCTGCTTATATGTAGCTACCAACAATTTGAATGAAAATGCAGTAGGATCTTCATTAAGTGTTTCCAAGGAAAATGCTACTTTCATATATTTCTGCTGGCTTTGAAGATTTGTACTGTTTAAAAGATAGAAGTAACAAAAAATTGATGCATTTAGTTCTAAAGTTTTATGTTTGAAGCCTGCTATGTAGGCCAGATACTCTGTGGTGCTGGCAGCTGAAGACTGAAGGAATTTGGCATGAATGTTGAACTTCAATGTTGAGTTCAGTTAAAACTGTGAATTGAAAACTAGATTCTTAAAGGTTTGGAGATAGTCTTTGAGATGCATTATTATTTGAGACAGTAAAAATAACTGTCTTCTGGAGACCCCCATCAGCATTGTTCTATGCGCTGGTATTTCTCTGCCTTCTACCTTCTTTGTATTGCTTTGAGTAGATGCCATCATCTGGCACAGTGGTGTAGCATTTTAGAAGGGTTCTTTTTCCTCCCTGTCACACTTATATTTGTCTAGATTCTTGCCTGCTTTCTAAAACTTGCATAAAAACAGTCCATTTAAAGGCACCTTTTTTTACTTGTTCTCAGGCTGGCTAAAGTTGTGTATTTGCATGTCAACTGAAATAATCATAAAACTTCTTGGAAATGTAAACTAGATCTGCTTGGCTTAAGTGTTTATACTACTGACTTAAAATTTTACTCTTTTTGTAGAAGAGTTTTTTAAAAAACAGATTTATTTTTTTTTTTTCATACTATCTTGAGATTTGTAATATTTAGAATGCTATGTTGTCGCTCTATCCTGTAGCTTGTTGGGAACACTAACACTTGACAGTTGGCTGTCTCTGAAATCATTTCAAGCTTATCTAGTCAGGCAGCATGTCTCTTTAGAATGTATTACTTTTACATTAGGTTGCTAGTTGCTGATTGGGAATGAAATATTTGTATTAAGATAAGGCACTGTTGTGGTTTGAAATCCATTGTAAAATTGCTTTTTAATATTAATGTGTCACTAAGGTGAAAGACATTTATTTTGCAGACCAAGTAAAACAGTTATGTTCGGAGAATGATAAAAAGCCAAGAAGGATTGGTTTTGTGTCTTGAATGAAAACACAAAGCCTTTTCTAACCAACTAAAACACTAGATCATTTGATCTTCACAACCAGAACTGGGACTTAGACCAAATTGTCATCAAACATGTCATGGTTTTACTAAACATGGTACAGATTTAGGAGTGAGTTAGCATCCTGTGTACTGGTTATTTGCTCGGGAGTTCCATGTGGGTTCAGACACATTTTCTTGAGCTCAGTATTCAATATAGCAGAGTGTTTAACTGCACTTTCCCTGGAAATTAGAGCTGCACCCTATCTTTTGCTGTAGCTTTGCTCAGTTTCCAGAAAACGGAGAGTGAGTGCATGCTCTGACAAGGAGCAGGCTTAGAGGAGTCATCCTTGTTTGCAAACAGTCTGTATATAGGCAATAATTAAATTCTGAGGACTTGATAGAACAATGTTAAAACTTCAGTGTGCATCTTGACATTAAAAAAAAATCATTGTGAAACTATGTTCTTTCTGACAACCACATTCATATTAAATATCTATAAGCTTTTGCAGCTTCTAGATACAATGATGAGCAGACGGATGACCATTTGTTCTCAGCCTTGTTTGCTTTTTGGTAACAATGAACACTTAGGACATAGTTTTTTGGAGCCACATAGCACCTGTGGCAGATAATGGCTGACTTCTACATTTCAAAGATGCAATGATACTTTGTTTTCATGTGTGAGATTATTAGTATTTGAAAGTTTTTGGGCTATATTTTTTTTTAATTTTGCGGAAAATCTTTTCAGTGACTAGTAAGTATATAGAATTCTGATGTGGAGAGTACATAGTGCCCAGTGGTTGATTCTGATACACATATAAAAGTTTTTTGAAGGTTTTGCAACCATGGTATAATCATTGGCTGAAGATAGTCACTTCAAGCAACTCAATCTCTAATTTGATCTTTTTTATGCTTGCCCCACAATGCTATCAATGATTAATATTTCCTTCAGCTGATTAAAAGTTTCTCATTTGTTCAGATACATGGTGAAGTGAGTTTGCCTAGGGTTGTGCCTCTGTTGCAGACTACAGTAGTGTAAACATACTTTGTAATTCACCATTCGCAGTGTACCTAATTAGGTGTAGTACATTTCAGCAGCAGCATGAATTGCCTACAGAATGCCTTTTGATTTTTTAGGTAGGTTGCAGTAGAGGACAGTTAATTATCATGCTGATCTTCAAGATGTGTGGTAGACTGTCCTTAAAGGATTCTTAAAGCTCAGAGATTGACTGAAAACTTCCATTTCCAGTGACACTTCTTTGAATAAATGATCTTGAATTCAATTGATTACTCTGAGCAGTTATTGTAACGAAAAGCGAAGGATACTTAAGAGCCCTTTACTCTGAAAATGCAAGGTGTACTTTTCATACATTGAACTTCTGAATTGCACAGGAACATTGCAGTCTTAAGGTAGACAAATCACTGTGTTTTCTTCCTCCAGTGGAAACAACTATGGAGTAAGTAGCACTTGTTGCTATGTTACAATAAAGGTAATAGTCTCTATAAAGACTTCATACTGAGAAGAACAGAAAGAATTGATTTACAGAGGAAGAAGCAGAAAACTGGTGGATTATGTGCAAGATATTTTTGTGCTACAAAATAAATTTATGCTAAGTGGAGAAAATTCTGAAAAAACAAAGCTTTATGCTAAGTGGTCACTGTGCCTATAGTTAACAAAACTGATTGTGGTAGAAAAACTAAGAGTTGATTATTATTCTTCTATAGTGAATATAGTTCCTTTTATCAGTAAATGTTCAAGGAATGATTTCAGAGTTTCAGTAAAATGAAGGAAGTGTATCTAAACTCTTAAAGCATGTAATACTCTTTTTTTTGTTTTTTAACTCTTTCAAGGAACTTAGACTTTATCGAGGAATTTACTTATTGCAATCTTCCTGTTTTAAAAAAAAAAAATCTTGCATTACCCTTGAGTCTTGGTAAGAAAAACACTAAACTCTTTTTGTACTCTGAATTCAAATTTCTTAAAATGCTTTCCTGAAAGTGTATTCTGAGTTATTGACAGGTACAGTTTGACAAGACTTGCTTATCTCTTGCTGGAAGAATAGTTTTTTATTCTTCAGTGTTTGTTTTTTTTTTTAAACAAAAGAAGTTAAAATTCATGCTTGTTATTTGAGAGTTATTTTAAAAAATCAACCTAAGTTTAAAACTTTTTTTCAGTTCCTCAGATGCTAGCAATGATGGTTGACCTAGAAGATGATGAAGATTGGGCAAATGCAGATGAGCTTGAAGATGATGATTTTGACAGGTAATTATAAAACTAGGTCTTTTAATGTATTATCAAGACTGTATAACTAAAGGCAGATTAAGTGCGGGATGTAAATGACTTCAGTGCATTAACTTTCATCAAGTAATTTTGTCTCCTTGGTCATGAGCAGTATATGCAGCTGTTCACTAAGTCAGGAAATTCTTTATGTTGCTCAGAAGTCAGTGCTTCCTGACTCTTTAAACTGACAGCTTATCTTGAAGTTAACTGGAAGCAAAGCTGAAGGATACTGACTTGTTTAATCATCTACAACCAATCTTTTCTGTATCTATGCCCTGAAAAGGTGTTTTTAAAGAAAACGGCTGCTAGGCTTTGAAAGGACATCAGAATGTATAGCAAAATACCTTGCTAGATTTCATCTAGCTCAAAAATACAATAATTTTGCTATTACTTTTAATCCCTTTGGTATTATGACTTACCTGAGTACTTATCTTGTTATGTCATGGATAAGAAGCACTGGATGCCTTTAGTAGGTCTCAATTTCTGATTTGACCATTCCTGGTACACTTCTGTGAAGACAGATGTTGGTTTATCAGTCTAGATGCTCTTTTTGCCACATCTGGCATTTTCTTCAAGTCTCTAATTAGTATTTTGGAATTACTTGTAACAGAACACTTTCAGATCTCCATAGAAGAAGTAGAAGTTGATTTACCACTGAACTGTATAGCAACTTCTACTAGGTATCGGGAATGTAAAGCTACTTGAAAAGTCAATGCATAGGAATTTATTAAATAACCTGTTTAATCTCTGCTTGTCTTGAAATATTTTTTTTATTGTTGATGTTCCTCTTGATTATGGAACTGAAAGTAAGCTGTCCTTCCTTGCCTCTCCCAAATGGTAGACCATGGCTAGACCCTTTTAACCTCTTTCATTTCTTCGACTTTAAAATACTGCCATACAGGTGGACTGTGAATTCAATGCATTCAGGTTTGTCAAGCATTTGAATGTTTTCATTGAGTTAAATTTCAAGGGGAAACAATGCTAAAGTTAAATCCTCATCAAGCTTTTCAGGGTGTGGAAGTTTGAGATATTGCCTGCTTTAGGCAGTTTATGAAGTACACTGAATCATCCGCTTGAGGCATGCCAATTTCTCTTGGTTATCAGCCGAGCTACATTAGCTCTGTGGATTTTAAAGATTTTCCCTTCTTTTACAAATTGCAAATAGAGTGAGCGAAGGTAAGAAAACAAATTACCTTCAGCAACCTTAGTCTGAAGGAGAAGTGTTACTCTCCTGTTACTCCTTTGGCCCTTGAAGTAACAGGAAAGAGCCTGAATATGTCCACATGGTGTACAGCTGCTACACTCTGCTTGGTATTTGTGTGATGTTAGTTTTTTTCTTTTAGGCAGTTTGCTTATGTTACCATGTGCTTCCCACCACGAAGCTCACCTTTGTGGAGAGTTGTTGACTACTTTGTGTGTGCATGCTAACCTCTTCTGGTGCTCAAGTCTTTCTAGCTTCTTAAGACTACTAGAATTTCTGTGCACTCAAAAAACAGGCTAATGATCACCAGACTGGAACCTCCTTAGGGTGTGTTCAGATCTGACTAAGGGGGATGTGACTCAGCCTACACTAAAGTAGCTGGGGTTGTTTTAGTCTTTACTTTTTTTTTTTGTTACCCTGGTTTCACAGAGCAGCTAAATTCTAAAAGAGGGAAAGGTTAACCCGACTTCCTGTCTTCCTGGCAAAAGCCTCGCAAACGCTGCAGGGAGGTGCCTGGTCATTTTTTCTAAGATAGGCTATTTTTTATTTCTTAAAACTGAATGTATAGTGGGAGGAAAACTCAAAAGAATGCAATTTCGGACCAAAGCTGCTGTTAACTTTAGCAAGTTTGTTTCAATCTAAACCTGTGTGGTCATGCTTTCTTATCCTCCCTGGTGATGTCTATTTCAACATGACCAGTCCAAAGAACAAATACAGTGCTGTCAGTATCTTCGCATAAACACAGCAAACACAGCTTGCAGTGTGCAAGTTTCTGGACTTTCATGATTCAGAATGAGACTTCCATTTAAGCATAGTAGTTTGAAGACCTCTGTTCCTGACCAAGCTGACTGATACTCAAAGAGGGAGATTCATCCCTTTCTGAACTATTTCTCAGCTTTTCCATCAGCAGGGACACCTAGGATAGACTGTAATAACCTTGGGCTATTACAGTGCTAAATATACCCAGAGTGTAACAGTATTGGTATACATTCTGGAAAATTTGTTTGTTTTCTGTAGGGAATAATTTTATTGGGCAGAAAAAGGGACTTTACACTGATGATGTTTGGCTAGTCTCAGTTCTGGAAAGGGCTGAGAGTCAAATTCCTCTTATGGACTGGATATTTTCTGCCAGAGTCATTGGCAAGAGAATGGGCTACTAGAGTAGTGGTACTGCAACAATGCAGGAAAGGTCTCTTACGTGCCAAAGCTTGAATTCTGCTGGTTCACCTGATTTCATAGCAAGTGTGAAGATGTTTGTATTATTATGACAAAAAGATGATGGCTAGTATTATTGCTTAATTCATTGCAAATAGTTTCAGCTTTCTAGGCACGTGTGTTTGTGAAATTCCGTGTATACCATCATTAAGACTCGAGTTTCCTTGGTATTAGACATGACCAGTGGACTACAGATAAAAAACACTGAGGTAGAGAGTAGGTAATGATTTTGTGATTGATGTGTTTGCTTTATTTACTTATGGAGGCTCACATTTGTTCAGATAGCAAAAGTTTGAAGACTGGAACTACAGGAAAGAGCACCTCTGCGCTCTATTGGACTGTTTTATTGTAATTATCAAACCACTGATATTTTCTCTAACTGATACTTAGCAATGCTGTTGCTGGTGAGAGTGCACTGGACAGGATGGCATGTGGCCTTGGAGGGAAACTTGTTTTACCTATGATTAAGGAACATATTATGCAAATGCTTCAGAATCGTAAGTAACTGCAATTTCTTGTTTTTTACAGTACTGTGACTGATAGCTCTTAAATCTTCACGTTCAGCTATTTAATACATTTTCATATGCTTGCACTTTCAGCAGCAAAGACTGTAAATGCTATGAACTTGGAAGTTTATATGTTTTCTTAGACTGATTTATTAAACTTATATATAGCACACTACAACATTTTTCTGGAAGATGGACAGCTGAACAGAGATGTCAGAAACAAAACAGTACTTTTTTATTTTTAATGCAAAGTCTGTGAATTAAATAATAGTAGGCTGTTGTTTTAACTTTGGAATACTCTCTCTTAAGTCCTTATACAATGCCTCATGCTATTTTAAATGTACCTAAACTGCCACTTGTTACTCTGTAGCTTAGTGAAGTGTTTTTTTCCTTAGAAATGTTGAAATTAATTGGAATTTTAATACATTA
Source organism: Psilopogon haemacephalus (assembly GCA_013396835.1). NCBI lineage: Eukaryota > Metazoa > Chordata > Aves > Piciformes > Megalaimidae > Psilopogon > Psilopogon haemacephalus. The sequence continues at coordinate 10,133 of VWZI01002892.1, read as the reverse complement.
CAGTTCCTAGAGGAAAATTTCTTTGGTTTTTGGGTTTTTTTGTGTTTGGGTTTTTATTCCCCCTTAATTGATGGACTAAAATATAGAAGTCCACAGTAGGTCAGCTACCTTTTGGTATGCTGTTTTTAATATTTTTTTCTTTAGGTGGTTCCATATATTCTTATCAGTTGCTTTTTATGCTTTTTTTCTTCCTGTTAATGATTGCTCAGGCAATAATTGAAAAAAATGTTTGATGCTTATTGCATGCACTTTTACCTGTGTTTTGGAGTAGAAGATAATGCAAAAGTTCTGGGTACTTTTCCTAATTCTGTAATTTAAAACCCAGTCCAGATGTTGATGTGTCTGATATGGGACTTAGGACTACTCAGGATAGAATGTTAATGCTTATAAGGTCTGTTTCAGTTTAATTTTTTTTATAAAGCAAGTTCTATTAAGGACACAGATTAACCTGACTCTTCCAGTACTAATGGCTTCAAGGCTAGCAAGAGCCTAGCTTGGTAGTACCCACTACAAAGTGTGAAGTCTAATGGCTGTTAAGGCTTGACTCCTGAGAAGCTATGCAACTGATGCCTGATGTTTGCTTTTTGCTGGGTCAGAGCTTTCCGTAACCAGTAGTACTTGGGAAAGGGAAATGCAGTAGGTCATGTTTGATTTGGAGGCATTCACTGATAATGTTGGGAGGAAGTGTGAAGAAATTTAGATTAAAATGTCAGCAATCTCAGGAGTCAGACTTTCGCTTCTATTCTCCACACCACTTTTTTCACAAATGTTTGTTGCAGTAGTAATTTAAAATTTTTGGATTTGGATTGGGTAGCAAGGTAGTCCAAACATGGTAGTACTTCATTTTGTATTATCATTCATTTCAAGTTTGGAATGCATGGTAATGGTAATACAGTGAGAGTAAGAAGATATCCAGGACTAACTAGGAACATCCAATGTGCTTTAATAGCACTAAAAAAATGCCTCTTCACTGTCCCTTCTGTCAAGATGATATTCTACTGCATTCTGATCAGACAAAAGTGTGAGTGTCAGGATTCTAGTGTTGTGAAGAACACTTCATTACAGGAATTTAATACATTACCAGCAATAATAAAATCTTGTGCTATTTTGGGAAAGAAGTTCTCTTACATGATTTTTCCACAGGTTGTTTGATAAACCTGTTTGTTCTTTTGGTTTTCTGTTACGTAATTCCCATGGTTTCTAGCTCAGAGTAAGATTTTATTTAAATAAATGCCCTGTGTCTACCTAGTTAGAAAAAGGAAACAATTGTGGAACATCCGCAATCCAACAATATCCACTTGCTTGAGAACAGGCTGATAGGACTTGGAGATGGGGAAAACTTTACATCTCTAAATGGAATGTTAGTATTCTTAATCTTGGGAAGACTACTGAAAAGTTTAGTACTGATTATTTATTTCTTTTAAATTTAGGTATCATTTGCTTCACTAGTTCTTTTTCCTTTCCTGACCTAAAGAGGAAGGTATAGGCTGTTAACACTTAAAACCAACCAACCAACCAAAAATCCTGAAACAGCAGTAACAGAAACAAACTACAAAACAAAGCCAAAAAAAACAAAACAAAAAAACAAAACCAACCCAAACAACAAACAAAACGAACACCAAAAATAACCAAAAACAGAAAGAGAACAAAAAAGAAAGTGTTTTCCTGACTAGCTCAATTAAAATGTAGTTTCCATGTGTTAGTACATGCATCAGCAGTTAAGAATTCTTTGTTCTAATTCTGTATTGGACCTGGACTAGATAATCCCATTTTTGTTCATTATATAGATGAGTCCGCTTCCCTTCTTTCTTACTCTTCACTGTTCCTTGTGACCCCAAAAAAGGTGATTTGTCTTTGTGCTTTTTAGTTTCCAAAATGAGTAGTGTACTTATTTTCATTTTTGCTTTTCTGTAGCTGACTGGAAATACAGGTACGCTGGCTTAATGGCCCTGTCAGCCATTGGAGAAGGTTGCCACCAACAGATGGAGGGAATTTTAAATGAGATAGTTAATTTTGTTTTGCTATTCCTTCAGGATCCTGTGAGTATAATTCTATTAATTATTTAAAAATGTTTCAATTTCTAACTTCATATCAGCTAAACTATTTGGGGAAAATACTTTTTCAGCATCCAAGAGTAAGATATGCTGCTTGTAATGCTATTGGACAAATGGCAACTGACTTCGCACCTGGTTTTCAAAAGAAATTTCACGAGAAGGCAAGTATTAGAATAGTGAAAAAAAGTAGTGGTAAAACTGTCTTCCTTCTGAAATTTGTTCATTTGAAAATACATTTCTTTTTCAGGTGATAGGAGCTCTTTTGCAAACGATGGAGGATCAAGGCAACCAGCGTGTTCAAGCCCATGCAGCTGCAGCACTCATAAACTTCACTGAAGATTGTCCCAAGTCACTGCTTATTCCATATTTGGATACTCTGGTGAAGCGTCTTCATTCCACTATGGTGCTAAAGTTGCAGGAGGTACAATACATTTGATTCATGGATGTTAACCTTGTCATATATGCAGCGTAGCTGAATTAAGATCTCTGAACTAAGCCAGTATACATGTCTGCTGACGTTGGTCTAAACGTCAGTTTAGATATGTGTGAGAGCAAATTTTTACATTGGGCATGCCTTTGAGTAAAATATGCACTTTAGAAATGTGACGCTTTATTCTTCTTCTTTCCAAGTTGATACAGAAAGGCACTAAACTAGTTTTGGAGCAAGTCGTGACTTCAATTGCATCAGTTGCAGATACAGCAGAGGAGAAATTTGTTCCCTATTATGATTTATTTATGCCCTCTTTAAAACACATTGTCGAGAATGCTGTTCAGAAGGAATTAAGACTTTTACGAGGAAAGACTATTGAGTGTATCAGCCTAATTGGTCTTGCTGTGGGTAAAGAAAAGGTGAGCTTAATTCTTACTTAATTGTCTAAATATATTTTTTATGCCTTTGTATTTTGCAGTTGTACCATTGAATTCATGTGTTGCCATTTTAAACATATAGCTACGTCACTGATTTCTATGATCATCTTTCTGTTTCATTTTCCATTTCCTTACTGTCTAGATTCACAAATTCATGATAAAATATTACAACTTAAGTTACTCTTGTCACACTGAACAGTGTTAAAAGCAAACATTTTATTGTTTTTTTTCTGGGTCCTGGTTCATTGGTTAGTTTGTTTTTTGTTGTTTTGGGGTTTTGTTTGGGTTTTTTAACCAAGTTAAATATTGGAGCATCTTATTTTGGCAATGTCAGAATGGCAGGTAGAACATAAGAAGGTCAGAGGAAACATAGTTGCTGTATGCAGATCTGTAAAAAAAATTTAAATGTGCTTGTAATAATAGAGCTTGAAATACTTGCTTGTTGTAAGGGTTTTTTGGAAAAATTGGTTAAGATGTGTCTGCAACAAAGTACCGTGAAACAACTGTGAAGAACTATGCAAGAGTCTGAGTAATGCTCTGATAGAAAGTTCACGTTGTGGTTAACAGATCTTTATTTTATCAAGTGAAGAAAACAGAAAATCACACTTCAAAGTAAACTAGCATGGTGTACAGAGTAGGAAAATACTGACAGCTTCCCAGAACTTTAGTGGCCCGTACCTTTGACTTAAAAGGGCTACCAGCAAACGTACTATTATTGCTCATAAAGTAAGTACTTATGCTGTCAGCATTTATCCTAGTTCCATAAAGAAGTCAAAATGTTAAGAAGGGTATCTAGGGAAGTTAGAATTGTTAGTCATTTTTTGTGAGTAGTAGTATTTATGTAGTGTTTTACTTAAGTATCCCTCTGCTTTTCAAGGATGGCAACAAAAAGACAAAAAAAGGCTTGGTGATGACTCCAGAAAAAGGACTTGGTTTAACTGTGATTTCTCTCTGTTTCCAGCTTTAGCTTGTGTTTATTTGGTGTTGGACTTGGCATCAAACAATTTAAGTGAGCACTTAAGTATCTGCCAAGTACCCTTCTGACTTTAAAACCTTGTTGTTCTTTGTATCTAGTTTATGCAGGATGCATCAGATGTAATGCAGCTCTTACTGAAGACACAAACAGACTTCAGTGATCTAGAAGATGATGATCCACAGGTATGTTAAAATTGTGTCTTTATAGTTCATAGCTCATTAGTTAGTATCATCAACAGTATTGGTACATGTGATGTTTTACACACCATCACCACCCCCAAGCGAGTATGCTTTAGACAAATTGTTCATCATGTCCTACAAAAATTGACACTGATGGCACTAAGGTGGCCTTAGAATCTTCCACAGAACTGTTTTTAGGAAATTAAAGTTCTAGGACCGGTGTTTGTAGAAGAAATTTCAGTGTGTGGGTGTCTATTAGTAACTACTTTTTTTTTTAATTCCATGACCTATTTCCTTGCTGTTGCCTTAAAGATTGTTCCATGAGACTTGTTATACAGGTTTTCTAATGAATGGAGCACTATTTTGACTTCTGCATCTGAAAAAAAAATCTCTTCTGAAAGCACTGTACTGCACTCTTTGTTCTATCTGCTGTTTTCAGAAACATGGCTCAGTAGTATTGTTTAAATTCAGGAAATCACTTATTTCAGAAATACATATACTTTTCAAGACAGTGCTGGTTGCAGTTGATGTGCATTTTATACTGTCATTTTTACATATGTAGCAACTTTAATCAGAAATACTGTCAATGCATTGTCATACATAAAGACTTGGGACAGGTCTTTTGAAGATGCATTTTTGGAGTTGGTATTAAATGAGTTATCTTTGAAATAAGTTTTATGCACTGCTGACATTGTTTAAAATGTTACTGCAAAATGCTCTTCTTCTTTGCTTTCTTTTTAGAGGATGAATTAAGACATAAAAAATTTTGACTCTTTTTTATAGATTTCATACATGATCTCGGCATGGGCCAGAATGTGTAAAATTCTTGGAAAGGAATTTCAGCAATACCTTCCTGTTGTAATGGGACCTTTAATGAAGACTGCATCCATTAAACCTGAAGTAGCTCTTCTAGACAGTATGTTTAAGATAATGCTTTTCTTGAAATACTGAAATAATCTTGTAGCAGTTTTGGATTTTATTTTTAAAATTCTCCCTCTGTGTGACAGCACAAGATATGGAGAATATGAGTGATGATAACGGTTGGGAGTTTGTAAACCTAGGAGATCAGCAGAGTTTTGGAATTAAAACTGCAGGCCTTGAAGAAAAAGCAACAGCATGCCAGATGCTGGTAAGTGACTAAAAAACTCTTCATAGTGTTTAATGAAATAGTTGAGCTTTTCTTCAGATTTGCAGTGTTAAGCTTGAGTTTCCAATACATCATTGTGCATGGCTTACTAGTTTCTTTAGCTTGGAGCTTCAATTTTGAAGATGAACAGACAGTTGTTCTTTGTTAGCTAAACTTTTAAGGAATTTGGAATGTTAGAGTAGTTCTTTTTTTGAAATGTGGATGTTTCTGAATTTGTTTTGAAAAACACGTGTATACTAAGAATGAGAACTCCTCCTGCTCAGGCTTTCTTTAAAATGTCACAGTGGAGGAACTATATAAGTGGGTTACTGCATATTTTTTTTTAAATAAAAAGCCTAAATGTCTTTAATTATCTTTCTCACCATTACGTAGTTGAAAAAAAAATAGTAATGGTATTTTCCCTTAAAGGTGGTATTTCCATGCTGTGTTTCAGGTTTGCTATGCAAAAGAACTAAAAGAAGAATTTGTGGAGTACACAGAGCAAGTCGTAAAGCTGATGGTTCCCTTGCTGAAGTTCTATTTCCATGATGATATCCTACTGCGAATTTCTCCTGTGAAAATGGGAATTTAGTTTGGAAGGAACAAAGTCATGCTTGATGTTTCCTTAAAGGAGTTGAAATTGCTAGTGTTAAAACATTGTTGCTTTGTAGCAGAAATTGTTTCTGAGAACATTTTATGCACTATTTTAGGCAATTTATCTTACTTTTCCCTCCCTAGCTTCTTTTTAAAGAAGCGTGTAACATTAAAAGCAAAAAGTAGAAAACATGATGTTTATACCAGCAAAGTGAAGGAAAACTTAACTAGCTTTTCTATCGTGGCCCTAAACAGGCTCGAAACAATTTTAAAATAGCAAGTAATTTAATTTTTCTGTGATCTTAATTTGTATCTAATTAAGAAATAAAATGCACTGGACAATCAGTTTCAGGTAGAAAACTAATAAATTTGTTATAGTGGTCAGAGCTTAAATTCTAAGCATTTTTTGTTGATCTTGATTGTTTTATTTCCTTAATAATGAAACGTGTTCGAGTGGCAGCAGCAGAGTCAATGCCTCTCCTTCTGGAATGTGCAAGAGTTCGTGGGCCAGAGTACCTTACACAGATGTGGCACTTCATGTGTGATGCACTCATCAAAGCCATTGGTACAGAACCAGATTCAGATGTTCTTTCAGAAATAATGCATTCTTTCGCAAAGGTAACTTTCTTCCTCACAAATTTTGTGATGTTGCTGTTTGTAGCTTTGTATGGTAAGAGATTACATGCATTTGTTCATTTAAATAGCTAGAGAAGATGCAAGACTTCCATGTGAATTTTGGTTTGACTATAAATGCTACTATACGTAATTGAAAGGCTTAGTTGTACTTTTTTTTTTTACCTGTTTTCGCTAGAGCCAAAATGCCAAAGTACTGACTGAATTTGCTCATTTTAACTGCAAACCACTGAAGTTATGTGCATGAAATGTACAGTGGTACTATGTCTTACCTCTATAATTTGAGCATTGATTGCAGTATAAATGTTCTATTGGTATTATTTCTGCTAGTGATGTAGCAGAGCATGTGTTGATATTCTGTATGCTTAGATTTCCTTGAGATTGTTCATTTAACTTAAAGCTGAAAACCAGATAATTTTATTTCATTAGTGCATTGAGGTAATGGGAGATGGATGCCTTAACAATGAACACTTTGAAGAGCTTGGAGGAATATTAAAAGGAAAACTAGAAGAGCATTTTAAAAATCAAGAATTAAGACAGGGTAAGTTAACATATTATAATAGCTTTACATTAAAGCAGAGTTTCTAATAATAATTAGACATGCAGAAAAAGCTTTGTTTAGGTTTCTTTGTGGATTTATGTAAGGTAATTGGGCTTTAAAACAACAGAATTCATGAGTTAAAATTTTGAATTCTGGGTGGACAAAGGTGGCATAATTTGCCAAAATGATGGACAGATTTACTGTGTGTGTGTCTGTGGTGTTGCCATTTCTGTTTTGTTGTTTGTGGCTTTTGCATTTTTCTTAAAGCGGTGCTAGCTTCTTATATTTATGCTCTTCTGTCTTTGCAGACAAACTAGTGTTTATCATTTTATGGACTGTCTTGTTATACTTCTTGCTTTTCTGAGAAAGCTCCTTGAGGCTTCTTAAGTACAGAAAATTCCTGTTGCATCTTCGGCTGTCACTTCCTGTTTTCTGAACTAATTTCTGCATTTTCATTTCCGTTTCAAAGCTTTTTATGCACTTGTAGAAATGTAATGGTTTAATTATTTATTTTCTTTTAATTTAGTGAAAAGACAAGATGAAGACTATGATGAACAAGTTGAAGAGTCTTTACAAGATGAAGTAAGTTGGTTTGGGAGGTTTTTCCACTCTAAAGCCCCAGGATGGAAATATATTAGATGGCTGTGCTATGCTACTTAAAGCATAGTACATCCTCAGAATCACTTATTTCTGCACAAAAGTTATGTTACCATATTGTTCAAAGCTTCCATTAATAAATGAGTCACGGTTGCATGCGTGTATTAGAAAATATGAAAGGTTTCCTTGTCAGGTACACTGAAGGAAGTAGTTTGGGATATAGCTCTCTGTTTTCTTCATCCTCTTAAACAGTTTTTAATGACTTTAAATAATCTGCTGTCAAATGCTGTTATCAGTGATAATATAAAGCTGACTTGCTTTTCCTTTGTGCCTTATGGTCATTGTAGGAGAGATGGCTATGAAATTACTGTTGGTACAGAGAGAGTAATAGAGAATAAGACACTGGTGCTTATAACATGAGCCATAGAGGATACGTGGTAATTTTTTTTTTCCACAGGACATTAGGGATTGGAAGGGACCCAAAGAGATCGTTGAGTCCAACCCCCCTGCCAGGGCAGGACCATACAGTCTAGCTCAGAGCACAGAGGAACACAACCAGACAGGCCTTGAAAGTCTTCAGAGAAGGAGACCCCAAAACCTCTCTGAGGAGTCTGTTCCAGTACTCTGTGACCCTTACAGTAAAGAAGTTCCCCCTTGTGTTGAGGTGGAACCTCTTTTGCTGCAACTTACACCCACTGCTCCTTGTCCTATCACAGGGAGCAAGGGAGAAGAGCCTCTCCACCCTTCTCCTGATCAGCCCTCAGATATTTATAGATATTTATCAAATCCCCTCTAAGTCTTTTAGAGATCAAAAAGTCACAGGCCCCTCAGCCTCTCCTCATAAGTCGTCCCCTAATCATCCTCATAGCCGGACCCTCTCCAGCAGATCCCTGTCCCTGTTAAACTGGGGAGCCCAAAACTGAACACAGTATTCAAGATGGGGTCTCACCAGAGTAGAGGGGAAGGAAAACATCCCTTGATTTGCTGGACACAATCTTCTTAATACACCCCAGGATCCCATTGGCCTTCTTGACCACAAGGGGATGTTGTTGTCCCATGGTTAACTTGTTATCCACCAGGACTCCAAGGTCCATCTCCACAGGGCTGCTCTCCAACAGATCACCTCCCAGCCTGTACTGGTGGAGGACTCTGCACTTTTCCTTTTTGAACGTCATCTGGTTCCCTTGTGCCCAGCTCTCCAGTCTGTCCAGATCTCACTGGATGGCCGCACAGCCTTCAGCTGTATCAGCCAAGCCTCCCAGTCTGGTGTCATCAGCAGACTTGCTGAGCAGATGCTCTGTGCCCTCATCAATGTCATTGATGAAAAGGTTGAACAGGACTGGACCCAGCACTGATCCCTGGGGGACTCCACTGGTTACAGCTCTCCAGCTGGACCTGGCACTATTGATCACCACTCTCTGAATTCTATCTTGTAACCAGTTCCTAATCCACCTCACTGTCCGCTCTTCCATCCCACACTTCCTGAGCTTGCTCACTAGAATGTCATGGGAGACAGTATCAAAGGCCTTGCTAAGGTCAAGGTAGACTACATCCACTGGTCTCCCTGAATATACCCATTCAGTAATGGCATCATAGAATGCTATCAGGTTAGTCAAGCACTACCTCCGCTTGGTAAATCCATGGTAACTGCTCCTGACAACCACCTTCTCTTCCAAGTGCCTTAAGATGCCCTCCAGAAGGAGCTGCTCCATCATTTTTCCAAGGATGGAGGCGAGGCTGACTGGTCGATAGTTCCCTGGAACCTCTTTCTTGCCCTTTTTGACGACTGGAGTGACATTGGCTCTCCTCCAGTCCTCAGGCACCTCTCCTGTCTGCCACAATTTAGCAAAAATGATGGAGAGTGGCAGAGCGATACCACCAGCCAATTCTATCAGCACCTTTGGGTGCATCTCATCAGGGCCCATGGACTTGTGTGTTTAATTTGTGTAACTGATCCCTAACCCTGTCTGCACTAACCAGCAGGGAGCATTCCCTCCTCCAGGCTTCCTCCCCTTTATCCATGGTCTAGAGTATGTAGGGGAGTTCAGCCTTAGGTGTAGTTCAGCTTTAGGTGAAAGAACTGAGATCTATTTTTGCCATACAGTGCAGATGTGAAGCTTGTGAACTGTTATTATGAAACTTGTTTACATGAGTTTAACCTGTATGCAGACTCCAGAATATATCTTAACATACATCTTACATATAGGTTAAATATTTTCTCAAATATAATGCAGTCCTTGAGCACCTTTCCTTTGGGAACATTTGCTCAGTATTCAAATGGATAGGTGATTTCTAGTGCTTACATACTGCTTGGAATTAAAAAAATAACAAAATTAAAGTTCTGAGCCAAGAGCCTTTCCTGAATTTTCTTCCTTTATTTGCAGTGTTTACTGTTCATTCTTACAAGCAGTGAGTTAGTTAGTTTATCTTGTGTTACATTACTGGTGAGAGAAATGCTGGCATGCAGTAGTTTTAGAAAAACTGAATGAATACTTTGCAACAGAGTTGGAAGGAGTTCTAAAAATTCTTTAATTTACATTTGACCGTGCTTATTGATTTTTTTTTT
>VWZI01002891.1:111187-147195 GCA_013396835.1 Psilopogon haemacephalus | reverse complement strand
TATGTATTTGGGAAAGAACATATTTCTCACCTATGAAAGGATGCTGGTTGAAAAGCAGACCTTATGTAGGGAGTAAGCATCAAGAGCTCTACTCTGCTATCAGCTCATTGAAGTTTGATGTGAAAGTTCACAGAATGTAGAGATTATACTAAGAAATAACTAACAAATTATCAATTTAATGCTAAGGCAGAGATAAACCCTTTCAACTAGTTTGTATGCATGTGATACACAAGAAGACATAAGTTCTTGTTGCTTTAGAAAGAAAAAAAAATAGATGAGAACTGCTTCTTTGTGGCACAAATAAATGACATGCTGTGGCTGTTGTGCTGCAGGCAGTGCATGTACATAGCCTGTTATGAAGTCCTTACAGGGGTTTTTGGCTCATTTCCTGTACAAAATTTTCTAAATGTCTCCACTATAATAGCATTTTCTGGAACTTTATTGTTCATTTTTCATTTCATCTTGGACTTGGTTATTTTTTTCCTGTTTTTTTTCTTCTTTCATTTTTTTTTCTTACAGTATTTTCATTTTCCTATGTTGTTCTCATTATTAATATTTTAAGGTTTATTTAAATTATAGATGCTTTTTTTTTGTGAGGAGCTGAGGTGCAAAGAACCTAATGAGATCTGTACGTGAAGGAGAAATCCTGTCTGGCCAAGCTGATAGCTGGCTCAGGGAAAAAGCTGAAGGAAAAGAAATGGATATTGTTTCTATCCACTTCAGTAAAGTGCTCTGCACGTCTCACAACGTCTTCATGGAAAAACTGAGGACATAAAGACAAGAAAAATGGGCATGCTTAGTAGGAAGTGATTACTGGAGGAAAGCCTACTGCAGCCCAAACACCAGGAACAAACCCCAGAGCAGAAAACCGGTGTCAGTACTATATAATATTTTCATTAATGGCCTATATTGTGGGACAGGTTGCACCATCAGTGTGTTTGCAGATCAGTCAAAACTGGGACAAGAATTTATATGCTGGATAGTAATGTCACCATTCAGAGGGACCTTGACAGTCTGAAGAAATGGTTGTAAGATACTCTCATGAAGGTCAGTAAAGGGAGATATCAGTTCACAATCCCAGGTAGCAGGACAGACTGGGAGCCAAGAGGCTTGAGATCAGCTTTGCAAAAGTGAGCCTGGTCATAGTAATAGATACTGAAGCTAAGCATGAGCCAGCAATGAGCCTTTGTGGGAAAGAAAGCCAAAATCCTCCTGGTTAATAGAAGGAGCATTGCCAGCAGATAGAAGGGGATGCCTTTTCCTCTCTTTGCAGCCTTAGTGGGAGACATATAGATAGTTATGCCTAGTTTTAGAATTTTTAACTGAAACACAAATCAGACATTAGAACAGAAAGGTCATGGATTCTGTATCCTTTCGGAATCTAAGAGATGACTGGACACAACCTTGGTTACCTTGCTCTGCACTACATATTTTGTTAGGGTTTTGGAACATGGACTTCCTGAGGTATTTTGCAACATCTGTGATCCTATGCAATGCAAGATGAAAGGCATTCTGGAATCCAGGCTATGTTAAGGCTCTTGTGCTTGGGCTGAAAGCACACTAAATTATTAGTAGGTCTTTGCTTTCCTAGAGCAAACACTGATGACATCCTCCCATTTCATTCTTTCCTGAAATCTTATTTTATCATTCAGGAGTTACTGAAAGTTTGGTAACAATTTTCAGAAAATATTCCATATCTTATACTCTCTGCACTAAATCAAATGAATGAGCAGTTTTATATATGCTTATTGATATCTTGGGCACTGAATAGCACCAAATATAGAAATAAATTCTTGTTAGCAGAGTCCTTGATATTCTACTTTAGGAAATAATATTTTTTTTTACATCAGTCATTTCACATGCCATCTCAAAGATTTCTCCATAATTATTAGGGAGGCTAAAATCACCCATAATCACAGTCTTACCTGTCTCCCTTATCAGATCATATAGTATTTCATTTTCCTGCATTTCCTGTCATGTTAGGCTTTTGCAGTCCCCTGCTATTAGGCTTTAAAACACTACCCATGAGCTCAGTTCAACTGATTCTCTGGAGCTACAATTCTTTTATATGTCTCTTACTCCTCAACAGATAAGGGCAAATCTTTCATTTCAGATATTTTTCTTTGAAACCTCCTGTGATCAGGTATTGAACACTTAATCTTGTTTTCAGGATGAGAAAGATATATATTTTTTTTTAATAAAAAAAAGGAAGTGGAAAAGGAAACAAGAAAAAGAAACAGGAAGAGAAAATAAAGTAAAAGAACAAAAAGTAAAAGAAAAAAAGAAAATCAAAATTAAAAGAAGGGAAAGAGAAAAGGAAAGGGAAAGGGAAAGAGAAAAGGAAAGGGAAAGGGAAAGGGAAAGGGAAAGGGAAAGGGAAAGGGAAAGGGAAAGGGAAAAAGACAAAAGATTCTTCTTGCACTATCATTTCCATGAATTTTCATGCATATTTCTGGTGCTAAATCGTTAATAAACAGCATGTTTACATCATCATCTTCAGCTTACTTAGCTTCCTTCTACATTTTATCATGGCCTACAGCATACATTTTTCGGCTAGTTCCAAACCCTTTTGTAGTGCACCTATGTGTGTGTGTGTTGCCATGCTTGTTTGACTGTCTGTCAATGGTTCTTTAAATTGTTTTGAGCCATCTTGCTGATTTCAGAGTGAGATTTGAAGATATCTGTTGAAAATTACTTTTTTTTTTTCAATTTCATGAAACTATGACATGGTAGAGAGAGATCTTAAACAGCAAAGAAGATACCATGAGATTGCCATGGAAAGCTTACTAAGGCAGGACAACTTTTGCTGTCCTTGTCTAGTACTTCTTGTTGATTATCATACTTTGTTTACTTTTCATCACCAGATTTCACTCTCCTTCCTCCTTGCCTTAATTTTTTTTTGCTAGAAACAGATTGAGAAAAGAATGTAAAGAACATTGGAACAAAAAATGTTAAATATTTTTTTTTCCTCAGGAATTTTTAATGGAAAGAAACAAGAACAAAATAGATTATTTTTTCTTTCTGTCTTCCTCCACTACTGCTGACTGATTAACAATTTTTATACCAAGGACACAGCCAGTCCTTTCTGAAGTTGGCAGATTTTAAGCTGCAAGCAAGCAGTGCTCTCTCAGTATTTACTGCGGCACTGAGAGAAAGCAATAAAACAACACAAAGGTGATGTGTAAGATAATGTCATTTTAGTTGTACTTGTGGTACAGTATTTATTTTCACCCTACATATGAGATCTATGGACAGCAAAGACATTATGTATTTCCAGTGTTGTTTTCTGTATCCTGTCTTTTCTACTATCCTACTGCATCCATGCTAACACAAATGGCATGGTACATAGCTGTGATTTCTGCCTTGAATGGCCTTCTTACAGCTCACTGGCTCCTCAGACATCAGAAGTCCTTCAAAGAGTTATAACATAGCAACGTATATATAAGGAGATGACATAGTGCTAGAGGAGTTAGTTTGCTTCTGGTAGCAGTACAGGAAAGATTCTCAAAGTGCTGTCAGTACTCAGATTCTCAGTTCCTCAGTTATTTCATCCAGCTCTTGCTATGATGCAGTGTGGGCCAAGCACTTTGGGTCAGCTCTACATCAGGATCTCCTATCTACCACACCTGGTCTATATCGTCTTGGAACTTTTCCAAAGATTTCTTTCACAGTGTCCAAATGTCAGCCTATATCAGGTTAAGGCTGCTATATAGAATTTAAATCTACAGGCAAACAATCTAGAGACTCAGGCAGGGAAGGGCACCTAGCTTAGATTTTATGTAGATTTATGCTAATCTCTGTGTTTGGTCACAAAGCAGTGCCTCTCAAAACTCCATCTGAGCTTTTGCATTTGCCACATATCCTCTGCTTTGAGTCTTAGCTTACCATATCAACTATCTGACTGTCGTGGTAGGCCTGATAGGTCCAAATAGTGATGAACAGGTCCTGGCCATCCTGGACATATTTTTCTGCTCTTCTTCCTTCTGCTGTGGGGAGAAGCAACTGCAGGAAAGAGGACAAAAGAACTTGGAGCCACTGAGTCTAAGGATCCTGGCTTGCCCAGACTTGTTTTGCTCCTGTTTGCATCCTGTGGTGGACAGGGTGCATGCACTTGGCTTGTGCCTGCCTCATGCAAGGCTTATGTTTTTTTTTCCAAATTTGGGTAACGCAAGCCTATGGCTTCACCTAATATGTCAAGATTGACTAACTGCCGTTCTGATTGGCTATTCTGTGCCCAAAGGTCCATTAGTCTTGGGCTGCATTGATGAAAGAGATGAGCAGGTAACACAATGTGTTCTGCCATTGTATTTGTGCATGCTTGCTGCTGTTTGCCGCTAAGGCTTTCTGCTTCTGGCAGTGATCCTGCCATACTTTATAGCATTATGCTTTGCTAAGCTGTAAGTCAGCTCTGCTGAACAGCCTGGAAATCGCTTGCCTTGAGTTTACCAGGAACCAGCTCTAAATGCCTCCAAGCGATAGGCCAGCATAGCCATCATGACATTAGTTTATAACCATGCAATAACACCAGTTCCACAAGTTGTGAAATTTATGAAGACTGGGATGAGAATCATCTCATTGATCTCAAGCATTTACAGTAGAGATTCAGACATCTGAGCTAGCCACCCAGGGTCCTTTTATAGTCACAGAAGAGAAAAGACAATTTTGGGTTGGTTTATGTCTCTCTGGACATCTAAAACAGGTCAGATGAATGTGTCCTGTGGAGATTTTTCTTCCCTGTACAGATATCTGAGCATGGATCACTTGGACTTCAGCGTCTACACTGAAAACAGCTGTAGGTAAATGAAAAGTAACTTCTATGGACCTCAGGCTCCACAAATCATGGGATTCAGAGAACCTTAGAGGTTGGAAGGGACCTCCAGAGATCATCAAGTCCAACCTCCCTGCCAAGGCAGTATGCCCTAGGGTAGTTCACACCAGAATGCATTCAGGCAAGTTTTGAACGTCTGCAGAGAAGGAGACTCCATATCTCTGGGCAACCTGTTCCAGTGCTCTCTCACTCTGACTGTAAAGAAGTTTCTCCCCGTGTTGAGGTGAAATGTTCCAATTTGCTTGTTTCTCTCATTATATACTGCCTGAAATAGCCAAATTTCTAGTTGGGCTGTCTCATATTTGGCCATCTGGTTGGGTAGGATTCAAGTCTTAATGCCTTGTAGAGGCTGGCAAAGACAAAAGAAAAAAAAAAAAAATCTTGGATGAGATTTAGTACCATGCTTTTAATATGATTTTCAAGTGAGGATAAAAAAAAAAGTTGCCTGACTTTCAACTAAGTGTCTACAGACCTGAATTTTAATTTCAATCCAAACTGTTTCCCTATCGCAATACATTGTATGATCATTGCTGACATTTTTCTAACTACTGACAGTCACAGCTCTGAAGTTAACAGCAGGATGTACGAGAAAAGACCCATTAGTTGAATCTGTAGTTAGGGTGGAATATTTATACAGGTGACAGACAATTTCATTTTAATCTGTGGCCTGTTGCCTTGATATTGAAATTCTCAGGGTGAATTTTCAATTAACATCACAAGGGTGACATAAATATATATATATTTTGAAAAAGTATTTTTGAATATGTATATAAATATGTTTTGAATGTTTTTAACTACATTCATTTTCTTATATCTCCAAAATTACTGTAAATAGAATACTTCTGACATGAATGCTTTTATACATTTCCTTATAGTTGTCTGACATTCATTAAGTCCATGAGATAAAGGGAGTAGTGACATGCACAAGCTCCATCTGAAATGGCTTAATTTAAAATTTCAGACAGATTTGTCTTTCAGGTATGGACTACTGTTCTCTATTTGCATACAGAAGATTGCTTTGGAATGTCAGTCGAGCTCCATATAAATACACAATAACTAATGACAAAGCCAGACAATGTATTATCTATGAATCCAAGAAGACATTCGTGTCAGTCTGCACATCTTCCTATCATTATACTGCTAAGCTTCGTATGATACAGGGATATTTGACAGCTAAAAACCTACAGACATTTTTTTAACATTGGGTTTTACCACCATCCCTGCTCTAGACACACACCTATACTGTCTTTAATTTTACAATTATTATCTCCAAGACATCCCTGGAGATTCTTTTTTGTTTCAAAAAAGAGATATGAAATCTGTGAGGATGAGAGACCTATTCATGTGGAACAAGATGGTTTTCTTTGAGTGCTGTCAGAAAATAGAAAATGGAATTAAATAAATAAATAACAGACTTGATGGTGGATTGGAATAAAATTTAAGATATACACTCAAACTCGTTTCATACAATGGCATCAGATTCTACTTCATAGCAGCACTGAACTTTTATTTGTGTGGGAGTTCCTTAACAAAATGCAGAAAGGCCACATAAGCCAAAACTAATAATCCAAAATGCTGCTGTGTATATTAAGAGCATTTATTGATCATTATATGTAGATGGTCACCCAGGAAAGAATCTTGTTATGCAGACAAGGTGACTTGGGCTCATCTGTGCCCCTCTTTATATGGCACATCATCCACAGGTTTGGGTGTATTTCAGTGTTCTTCCTTCAAATTAACTATTCAGATGTGAGTATTCACACAGTACATACCTACACTGAGCTAATAATCTTAAGGATGAAAGCATAAGCTTCCACTCAGAGTGGGAAGAGAACAACCCTCATTGTCATAAGTAGGGACATGAGATGGATTTCATCCTGCTTCATCCGGAATGTATTTTACTTGCAATTTCCTTCATTGCTAATGAAGATCAAATTTAAAGTATTTAGAGTGAATTTAGACAGATTTCTGACTTTCATCTATTGTGAATTAGTTCACTATCTAATGAAGAGAAACTAATGCCACATATTGGCATAAACACCACCAGACTAATTTTGTTTTTTTGGAGAGAATTTTATGGATTTCTTGCTTTAAATTTCCTTCATCATTTTTTATTACATTGATATTAAAAATAAATTTTAAAAAGCCAAAATACATGAAGAAAATAGTAAGTAGAGTGAGAAAAATGGAGAATGTCATGAAAGAGGCAAACTTTTAATTTTAAAGTGGAAAAATTAAAAACACAAACAAAGAAACAAACAAAAAACCAAACCACTGCCATTCTTATTTAAAAGATAAAACTTATTAGAATGGTGTGCATTAAATGTTATTTAAGGGGAAAATAAACAAAGTCAGAAAATACTGTAAATGATGAAAAACTTCACAATTGTCAGTGACTGTCCTTGCAACTTAATTCTGTGTCTCAGTTCACTAAATGAAGCAGGGACCCCCTGTGATCATGTAAAAAATGTCTATGTGACAGTGAAGAGACAAAGATATTACTGCCTATCAGAAGAAAATAATGCCACTGAAATAGCTCATAATGAAATACATTAGCCAACCTAAATGCACTGGTTGCTACCAGCTTCCCCTATAACTGATTATGTTGTTTGGCTTATAATGAGAAACCAACTCAGCCTTGAAACCAGAAAGATGTTAGTTTCTCTTTAGTTAACCTCTGAATGTTATGAACTATTACATAGAGAGATATTTGATGGTAATGCATGCAGATCAGACCCCTGCTTCTATTATTTTGTCATTCATTTACAGCACATCAGCTTTATACCTGTTGTGGGGGTTTAAACTCTTGTTAGAATAATTATATCATCCTGTCTTTCTTCTACATCCATGCAGGACTAAGTAACAACAGTGTGGCTTCCCAACATTTGTTACATAAACCATATTATTTCCAAAGACACTTTGAACAATGTAGTTCTGCTCAGAGTTCCTAAAAGGATATTTGCCAAACTCCTCCTATTTTCTGTGGCAAGTCAATGCATTTTAGAATGCGTAAAGACATGTAGTTGGCATTTTAATATATAAACCAAAGCTTGGCCGCAGAAGTTACTTCAGTACTCAGGTTTTCAAAGGTAGCTCTGTTTTAGATTGAGGTCTTGTGTATTTCCTAGGCTAGAAGTGTGAACCTGTTTTAAAACTAGATGTCTTCCATGTATACGTCCTTGCAGGAAATCACAGATTGTTTTTTTATTCCACAGTTACTTTTGTCTCAAAGCCAATGTTTTAAAAAATATGTTTTGTTTTTATTTTAAACAAACCTCTAATGAACACCTTATCCACAGCAAAACTAAACTACCTTTATTGACTATGCAATATAGGTTGTAGAGTTAACACATAATAACTTCTAAATTATGCTGTAGAGTCAGTTCTACTACTAAAATCTAGAAGAGGCTCTTGCCATGGACTAACCTTAATATTTCAGCACTGTGTGTGGCTAACATGTCAGTGGGAGACACCTCAAGAAGGCAGTTCATCAATGAGATTTAGAATCATAAAATCATAGAATGATCTGGGTTGGAAAGGGCCTCCAAAGGTCGATTAATCCAACCCCCTCTGCAGTCAGCAGGGGCATTCTCAACTAGATCAGGTTGCCCAGAGCCTTTAAAATCCTTATCTAGAAATCTGTTGTTGATGTTGTATTTCCACTGCAATTGAGTTGGTTCCAACCTAATTAAGTCACTGCTGGAATTTTCAGGCTTGGGACATTGTAGTGGTTTAACTGAGAGAATATGTATTATGTCCAAATCTTAAAAAAAAACAAAAAAACAAACAAACAAACAAACAAACAAACCATGAAAAGCAAGAAAGAGAAGAAAATTGAAGAGAATCTTCAAATTTTATTTTTTTTTTTTCCCCGAACACCTTGGCAAATTCAAAGTAATGTTTTCATTGTCCTTATGCCATTCACTGAAAGTTTATGTTAATATCAGCTTTAAAAGAACAAGTTGAAAGTATAATGTTGTGCCATCACATATTCTGAAGAATTTGCTCATCTGTGTGGGTGTGGAAAGACAAATTAATGACTGAGTTGTGGTGCTCTCCTTCATCCAGGAGTCACAGTTGTAGTCAAGTAGAACATACGCCAGTGAGAAAAGGTCTTTTCAGTACCAAATATCACAATTTTCCCCTTGTTTATATTATTCGTATAGTAACTTAGTACATCATTGAACATGTATATTTATTTTGAGCATTCAAATTTATTGAATAAATAATAATCATCCAATCTGCAAGATAATTTAATATATTAATACAGTAAACTTACCTATTGGGTCAGAAACCATCCTTTCACAGAAAGAAGAAAACTCAAACTCAAATTTATTAAAACAAAGAGCTCCCTCTCATATAGCAAAGCTAGTGGGTGCAATTGTAATATTAATGAGCTTTGGGAGTTGATGATTGTAGAGTTTCAAGCCTCTCAGCTTTGATCCATTAGTGGGTATAGATTCAATGGGAATTAGCACAATTGGGCAAAGGCTGCCTAAGTGGAAAATTGATTCTAGTAAGTGCTAGCGTACTTGCTTGACACATTAATGTCTCCCATTTTAGTGCTTTGAACTTTTACTCTGTCATAATATGAGTTCAAGTCCCACTTGGGATGTTGAACTTTCAGTAAAGACTTAGAGTGAGCATGGGGGATCTGTTGTTCCTTTACACTTTAATTAAAAGGATAAGTTGAAACTAATGGAGAAAATATAACGAAATTACCACCATCGTCATTTACCTCTGGAACTGGGATATGGACCTTTTCTGTCACTTTGTCAAGAGAATGGTTGACTGGGGAGTTGAACTAGGCTCTGACAAGTGTTCCAAGGTACTACATCCAAAGTCTGAGCTCTTTAGTCACTTTCTCCCTTTTTTGCCCAGGCTACTAAATAATAATTTAAAAAATCTAAATGAAATTACTTTGAATAGTTTGCACCTCGAGCACATATTAATTAGACATCTTACAGACTAATTAAATAGTTCTGTGAGAACTCTTGGGAGATGGGCAATTAAGTAATTTCCCAAACAGATAATTTGGAAAAGTCGAGTACAGAGAAGAACTAGGGAAAGACACCCAGGGAGTCAAAGTTAATGATGTTGTGGAACTTCCCCAGGTCCCATACAGAGCTTAGATTAGTTGAGTGTGACTAAATCTACAGAGAAACCCACATTTACCTAGGTTATTAAGCAAGATTTTTACAAGGAAGAAAATAGCATAATATTAAACAAGATTGAAGCATTCTGTCTCCCAACTCCATTTCTAAATTCAGGGTAACACAAAATGTAGTCCTCTAATAGCAGAAAGATTTGAACCCTCTCTGTAACTAGCACCGATTACTGTGTAGTCACTATTTGAGGAGTTTAGCATAGATACACTTGTGCCCCTGCATAAGCTTTCAGATTTGGCCTGATCCAAAAAATTCAAAAAAACAAAACCAACCAAACAAAAAAATCCTTGAACACCTTACTCAAATACCAGGAAAAAAAATTTACAAAGTTTTTTTCAGTTGCTAAGAAAGTCATTAGAGATCATCAATTAAGAGACTTCTGGTTTGTTATTCAGACTCTGTAGGTCTTGATATGCCTTTGAAGTTTTGGATATTTATCCAAGCTTAACTTGAGGTTTATCCATACCTCATAGATATGCTAGTGCATAGGAAAGGATATGGCCACTGATAGCTAGCATTTCTGTTTGTAAAATGGCCACTGTTGAATGATTACTATTTAGTAATTAAGTGCTTATGTTGGTCATCTTCCTGGAAAGATGAACAGGGCAAATGAAAAACTTATATGTGATTAACTCTGACATTTAGATGTCAATACCACAGTTATTGATGAAATCTGAAGAAGACTGAGAGAAGATTTATCAATGTGTACAAACATCTGAGGGGTGGGTGTCAAGTGGATGGGGCCAATCTCTTCTCAGTGGTCTACAGTAATAGACAAGGAGCAAAGGCTCCAAACTGGAACACAGAAGGTTTCACCTCAATGTGAGTGTGGTGGGGCAGGGCACTGCCCCACTGAAGGTTTAAATGAGGTGTGAACTGAGGTAGGGTGGGGTGCTGCCCCACCGGAGGTTTGAATAGGGTGTGAACTTTGGCAGAGCACACCCCAGTCCACTGCCCCACCAGAGGTGTGAATGGGGCAGGAAACGGTCTTCCTCTCTCCCCACCTCTGTCACTGGAGGCTTAGTACAATAGATGTGAAGTGCCTTCTCCCACCCTCCCTGGGCTTGAACAGAGAGGCAACAAATCACCTCAGTATATATATGGCAGCTGGACAGATTGCAGCAGGACTTGCTCAGGGTCTCTGATTCTGTGAAGAGACAACACACACACACACAAACCCACCCAAAAACCCCAAACCCCAAAAAACCCAGAAACCAACCAAACAAAAAAAAAGTCTCACAGCACTTTGTGCATCAGAAATTCCAAAATGATAAATAAATCTCTCTGTGGTTTGAAGGTTTGTCCACATTTTTTATATGGTTTCCTCATCTGAAATAATATCTTTCAACAGGCAGACATGTCCATGTGTTTTTCACAGCTACTTTTTCTACATTGACTCTATTCTTAATCATCTTCCAGAGCTGTCTCCTCTGATAAACTGTTGTCAAGCTCATAAAATTTGCTTGATCTCCATTGCTCTAGAAATTGATTCCTACTGCAAGCAAAAATGCAAATTAATCGGATCCCAGGAAATGTGTCTGGGCAAAATGATTGTGGGGGAAAAAAAAAAAATCAACAAAATGAACACACACACACAATAAAACCCAACCACCACCAAAAAAAATCAACAAATCCACCACCGGCACCAAGAACCGAATGAAAACTACCACAAAAACAATGTCAACAACAACCAAAAACCGAAAACCCAAATAATCCCAAAACCATTTAAAAAACCCCCACAAAACACTAAAAGCAACCCTAGAAAATAAACCTAACATCCCTTCCTTTCTTTATTTTAGCTACTCATCCCATGGCAGCCTGAGAACAGCCTAGGTTCCAACAGGGAGGAAAGCCTCAAGAGATGCTCTGTACTGTGAGACTAAGCTGTAGTGGGCTTATTGGTCACAGCAGCTTGGATTTGTTTCACTTTTAGGATGTGTGAAGTCCTGTCAAATTCAATGAGAAATGTATCACAATTACATGGACAACTGCTTCAACACTAAAGTTGCCTTCCTGATGCCAATCAGGACATCTTCCTAGCCATTACCCCTGTGACATACATATATACCAAGGATTATCACTGAGTTAGGTCAACCCAGTTGTTTAATATTTATTATCAAGGAGGTTTGGAGGGGCATGGGGAAGACATTCACTCTGATCACTTCAAAGATCTTGTTAAGGAGATACCAATAGCAGGTCTGGCGAGGTTCTTCTCCCCCTCTATTCTGCCCTAGTGAGACCACACCTGTAATACTGTGCCAAATTTTGGGCTCTCCAATTCAGGAGAGACAGAGACCTGCTAGAAAGACTGAAGCAGAGAGCCACAAAGATGTCTGGGGCACTTGAGCATCTCACCTATGAAGAGAGACTGAGAAACCTGTGTCTGTTTAGTCTAGAGAAGAGAAGACTGAGAGGAGATCTGATCAATGTGTATGAATATCTTAGGGGTGGGTGTTAAGTGGATGGAACCAATTTCTTTTCGGTGGTCAGCAGCAATAAGACAAGGAGCAAGATCTACAAATTGGAAGACAGAAGATCTCATCTCAATAAGAGGAGAAACTTTTTTCCAATGAGGGTGATAGAGCACTGGAACAGGCTGCTCAGAGAGGTTATGGAGTCTCCTCTGGACACTTTCAAAGCCCACCTGGATGCATTCCTGTGTGAATTACCCTAAGAGATCCTGCCTTGGCAGGGGGATTGGACTTTATGATCTCTGGAGGTCCTTTCCAAGCTCTGTGATTTTGTGATTCTGTAATACTGCATGTTTAATCCATAACTACAGGGTAGAAAATGTTACCACTTTATGATTAAAACTAAGCTAGTGTTTTAAACTTTCACTGAATTGTGCTAAGATTGGATATTGAACTAGTCTTAAGTGACCAGGTAAATACTTTCCCAACTAAAACCCTCTACTGCTGTTTACAGTGGTGCTTAGGCAAAGGCAGACATCTACTTTGCATCAGAAGAGTAAACTGGGCTCCCAAATAGTGGATTTAGAATGTCCCAAAGGAGAACTGAGTCCACAGCATTGTGAATTGTGATCAAAAAAATCCTTTCCTTCTTTCTTTTCATCCCAAAACTTAGCTCAGGTGCTTCCTGTCATCTGCCTGCTCAAGTGAAGCTAAATAAATAAATAATAGAAAACAGTCTGAAAGCACTCTGCCCTCCAATCCGAACCAATATTTGCTCACATTATCTGACAGAAAGGCCAAATACAGAGAAAATGAGTTCCTGGTATCTGATAAGTAAGTGGGATTTATTTACACAAATTTGTTTAATTCTGATCTCCTGCTTATCTGCTAGTTCATCTGCTCTATTTCACTCACTTCATGCAGCAGAGCATTTTTCAATTATAAATCCAGGCAGCACAGTATATTTGAGCATTCTGTCAACTTGATTTGTTTTTACGCCTGTAATGAATTTTAAACTCTCTCCTCCAAAGTCATCACGTATGATTTGGAAATAGAACTTCTATATTTTTTAGTGGGATTACAAATTACTGGATAAATGGGAAAAGACTGAAGATAACTAAATCAACCCTACAGGAGTTAGTGATGAATCCCAATAGACTGAGGATAGAGCTCCTTCTCATGCTCTTTATTTTTCTCTCTATCCTTCTTAGTCTTCTTCTTCTCTTTCTTATTTAATCTATTTTATTTATCAATCAGTCTTTGATCACTGCTATATGCTGCTCTGAATACACATTTGCTGCTTGTACCTCTCTGATTCACTTAATTACAAATTCTGGACTTGATTTTGGTTACTGGAAACCAGACTACAGTGCTCCCTTTTTGGTGGCAAGCTCATCCATGGGGATGAGCAAGGCAAAGTGTCTACAGCTCTGGCCAGGCAATGGGCCTTCAGGTAGGGTGAAGCTATGTCAAGCTGAGAAAGTGACAGCATCTTGGCTGAGCAGCTTGTCCTAGAGACCAAAATTGAGCTCTCCTAAGGAAACTGGTCTTTTTCTCCTCATCATTTCTCTCATCTAAAGTTGCAGGAGGAATGGCAAATGTGTGTATACAATGATATGTATGTGCACATTACACTATTCCTTGAACCTGTAAGAATTACTCAAGATCCAGAGCTGTAGTTACAGCACAAGTGGAAAAGCCATCAAGGAACTGAAGCAAGAAACTTCCTCAAAGGCAAATAATTAAAGCACAGTATGTAGAGAATGTTTACAAAGCTTCTGAAGTCTTTTAGTTACTTGTGCAAATCTTGTTGGTTTCCTATAGAATACAGCGCCATCAAACACAGAAATTCTCTTGGGGTGTATGCAGCATTTCTCCAATGAGCATTCCATAAGGTGAAGGGTAGAGTTATAAAATGCTAGGAATATTCAGGACAATCTGACCAATTAAATCCCAAGCTGGCAATCTGGCAATGTCCTTGTGTTCCCTTTGCCTGACAAACAAGGATGTGTTTTCCTTCTTAGAACTGTTAAATTTATTGACAACCTTAAGCAGTAGAAAACACTCTGCTCTTTTGAGAGACTGGACATTCCCAGGACAATCAGCAATAAGTGGCTATCAACCTGAATGGCAGGACAAGTTTGTAAGAAATCAGAGACCACCAAATGTTCAATACTTACTGGCTGGAAAGTGAATAACTAAGAGCTTTGAGGATTCAGGTAATTAACTAAAAAATTTTTTTTTTTTTTTTGGTCAATAAATAGTATCTAGGATGAAACGATACCTTGCTACATGATAATGCTTTCATAACTTCAGAGTTGTATCAGGTTGATGGGGAAAGGATTTGGTAGTTGAGGGGATACATGAGTGAGAGGGAAGTGAGAATATTTGAGAGGAACAACTCTTCAGACACCAAGGACAGAAACAAGTTTGTTGTCAGGGTTCCTGGCCCTATGGGAAATCCAGATGGGAGCAGTGTGTTTGTGAAGCGGAGGGAACCCAGACTGGAGGAGTATGTGAAGCACTATAAAGCAGGGGAAGGACTTGCTCTGAAGAAGCTCATAGAGGACTATCTCCTATGGAAGATCACTTTCTGAAGCAGGAGAAGTGTGGGAGGAGTCCCTCACTTCAGGAGAAAGGAGTGATAGAGACAACATGTGATTAGCTGTTTGTAACTCCCATTTCCCATGCTGTTCCATTAAGGAAGAGGAGGCAGAGAAAACTGGGAGTAAAAAGCACAAGAAGAAGGAATAGGTGAGGAGACTGTTTTTAAGATTTGGTTTATTTTTTCACTATCCTACTCAGCTTTGATGGTTAATAAATTAAAGTAATTTTCCCAACTTGATTCTGCCTTACTTGTCATAGTAATTGGTGAGTGACTTCTCTCTGTCCTTATCTTGACCTTTCATTATATTTTCTTTCCCCCTGTCCAGAAGGGGAAGGGAAGTGATAGAGCAGTTTGATAGAAATCTGACATCCAACCAAGGTGAACCCACCACAGTGGGTCAAATGTAAGTAGTTCATTACTTCAATGTGACAAAAATAACTGCTGTCTACTTAAATCTGCCCACTTTGGTGGTTTATTGTAAACATACTTAAAGTGCTCACATTTTTGCAGCCTGTGTTTTTCCATATAACTTCAAATTTTTGAAGGTGCATATGAGTGATTGAAAACAAACTTTTCAGTTTATTGAGTTCTGAAGGCTTTATTTCATTTTCTTGAGTCAAGCCATTACTTTAGCCTTTATAAGAGTCCCCAATATAATTCTTACTGTAATCATGCAAAGATTTTGCTCATGTTATAATCTTTTTTTTTTTTTTTCCATGCCCCCTGTTGACAATTCCTCATGTTTCTTGCTTAATGCTCCAGTTAAAGTAATAGGCACAGAGACAATGCGAAGGCAATCAATGTTCTTTGGGGTGTTGAAGGAAGTGAGAAAAGTAGAAATTTGGGACTGGCAAGCTCTGCAATGCCCAGACTTCTCCCCAAGGAATGGGAAGGAGATTGCCCTCTTCTTCTAGAACAAGGCTAGCTGGGACTGTGGTTGTTAAGGTTCTTGGAAAAAGAATGCAACAGAGTGAGTTCTTTCTGACTGCTACATCATTGATTTCCTCCAGCTAAGCCAAGAAAGAAAATATTACAGATCTGTGCCTACCTTGAGTATGTGCCAGTTTTCACAAAGAAGAAATAAGCCACTTTTTACAGTTGGAAAATCCCTTGATTGCTAAAAGAGCAAGGGTGTCTTAACTGATAGCATCAGATGATTAGTTTCTAGGTATGGTTACATGACTGGAATCCCACTGCGCCCAAATGAGCAAACTTAGGTCAGGAGACCACAGTATGAGTGAAGGCCTGTTTCAATAGACCCTTGTTTGCATATAGGACTTTCATTTACCTTGAGAACAGATGAAAGAAGTAAGTTTTAAACCTGCCAGAGGAAGAAAGAGGCTGTCAGCAAATGTGCAAATAAAAGCATAGATGCATCCTGACAGCAAGAGACGAGTGACCTTGCCACTGGGGTTTTTTTCACTAATAAAAATACTTTTCAATTATATCTGGAATAGAAGCTCTTATTCTGTTGACAAGATAGAATTCTACTTGGGGAGGAAAAAAGAAACAACAACAAAAACATATATGAAGTTACTGAAGCAGGTGTGCTGACACATGGATGAAAGGTACATGGATCGACCCACCCCACCCCCTGCCCCAGAATGAATTGCCACAAGTTAATTGAGAGGCTCAGGAAATAAAATACGATTGATGCAGCACAACATGGGGCAAGGTGTTTAGAAGCGAATGAAGGCACGACTCTGGACAGGAATAAGCTTTGTGAAAGATTCCAGAGAGTCAGTGAGATTAAAAGAACCAGAAAATTCACTTTATATTGCAGAAGAAACCTTCCCTTTCCATTCTTCAAAGTTTCAAATTCCAAGCTGGATCCAAAGTTTTTTCTCTGGGACTATTGCACAAATGAGAAATTCCTTCATTGGGTCCTTCTGCATAATTATTCAGGTGCCCAATTGTATATGTGCTTTGGCAGATGCTCTACCTCTGCTCTCAACACTTGCCCAAGGTACTAATAGAATTTTCTCTGCATGACTGGCATGAATAGGGATCGATGAACCATCTGATAAACCCTGGCATGTAGTATACATTCAATCCACTGAGTGCCTGATTTTATTGAACAACTAGCTTTTGCATCATTTGAGCACTTGCCTGCAGTCTGGGTAATTTTCCAGCTTTAATGTTCATATATTAAATGGAAATAGTATTTTAGTTATTCCAATGACAAAACCTTACTTTAGTTGGCAAACACAGATAATGCTTCATCGTTTCATGGCATCATTTCCTTTCAAAAATCTTAGGGCATTAGCACTATTAAAATATGTAAACTCCTATCACTCATGGCTTGTTGCTCAGGCCTGAGGTGGGATTTGCTGGGGACTTTATTAGATTTGTCTTGTATTTGGCCTTGAAGTGAAATTTCATTATGATATCGGGCTGTAGTTCATGCCAAAAATCATTTGGTAAACAAGAGAGGTCTTCATAGATGTCTGCATCTCAGCTAATCACACTCAACACCTTTTATGATTAAGAGAGAGAAAAACAAGCACTTGAAGGGCATGACTCATCCAGAACAGATGAGCTAACTTGAGCCATGAGAGACCCTATTTCTGTTCATGATCCTGAAAAAAGCCTAGCTCAGCTGCAGGCATCCACATTGTTGACATGTATGAGTAACTCTGAGTAATCCCACAGCTGCCCTTCAGAACAGTGTCCTGTAGAAAGGACTTTAAAGTATTTTTATGTTTTCCCAAATGATGAAATTAAGACCTGATTTATACAGTCAAATCAAAGGTCCACTTTTCTCCATATTCTTCCTTGAGACCAGAATACTTTTATTGCTTCCTGTGAATGTTTGTTAGTTTTGAAGTTAGAGTTCCTAAAGGTATAAAGCTGTTGGAACTTACAAAGCTGAAATGTCTTCAATGAAGATAAGAAGATAGATGTTTTAAGTCTAAAATGGAGAGTATGGATTCCTTTTTCTTATCTCTATTACTGAAAGTGTTATGAATGGATTTTCCAGAATGGTGCTATAAAAACAAAAGTTGATTGATTAATTCAAAATGTACAGCTAGGAAATGTTTTCCAGGAATACTTAGAGGAAATGCACAACGGTTTGTGAATAGAAGCAATTTACTGCATGCACACCAATGATCAAATTTACAGGGACCTGAAACATTTGGCTATGGCAGTGACAAATATGATAAAATTGTGTCACTTTTTTATACTCATTCCTTCCTGTTATGCTGAATCAGAAGATGAGGTCATTAGAATAGCAGACTCTCAGTGAGATTCCCTAATTATACCTTTCAGATGTTTAAGTCTATTGGAAATGTGAGCATTCATGTCAAAATACATCCAAAGGCTGGCTTCAGATTGTAGCAAGTTCACTGAAAACTAACCCTGCTAAAATGGAGAGATCTATCAGCCCACTCACTATTCATCTTATGCTACAAGAACAGTACCCATAGGGAGTGATGTTTTGCCCAAGCTTAACGAAAGTAGTGAAAGTTTGCCCCTTCAATTCAGACCTCTCTGAATCACACTTAGAGGTGTTTCTAAAACAATCCTTGTATAAGCAAAATATGAAAGGAGTATTAGCAATCTTTTATCATATACTGAAGGGGTAGGTTAGACATGAAATGCTAACTGAACAAGAAACTTCAGGGAATTTACCTGGAAGGAAGGAAGGGATGAGAGAAAGGAAGAAGGGAAGCAAAAGAGAGGAAGAAAAAGAAGAAGGAAGAGATTATAAAAGCCTCCCTGAATTGTACTTTTCCCGATGGAGGATATTGTATCTGCATCTGTAAGTTTTTATTCTTCTACCAATCTATTTTCTGTAGTTCACAGGTCTCAATGTGCCTGGGTTATTTCTCATGAACCACTTAGTAATTACTAACTAATTTTGTAACCAGTTAGACCACTATTAGTGGCCACCAGTTATTTTCCTGAATCATATCAACTTGCTTCTAATGTAAAAGGCTGTCTCTTTTGACCTTGCTGAGACATAAACGAGAACAGCTCCTGACTCGCTGACTTCACCTTCCCAGTATGAAAAATACAATTTCTTTTTAATATCCTTTTGAAATGTATTGAACCTTATTTAATTTCACCTAGTAATGACACTACAGCTCTGGAACTTCACCTTTCTAAAGGCTAGACATCAGTTTTTAATTATTTGCTTGAATTTATTAAAGATCAATTTATACAAAGTTATTTTTATTTGTCAGTTAGACAGCTCCTCTTCCATCCTAACATAAACACGGATTTGATGTATTTAAATGGCTATGCCACCAGTTTAGTGTTCTGAAGTTATCTGAATTCAAACTTATGTGTGTACTGTAATGAATATAATCATTCTAAATGTTTGTAATGCATGAGGGAATATTCATTGGCATTTCCAGTGAACAGAGAAATAAAAATATTTTTAGTCAGGTCCCATGTGCCTGCTATAGAAGAAAAAAATATATCTATTAAATTGAAACTCTGGGATAAAGGGAAAAATTAACATGCAGCCATTTATTATTTCTCTCCACAGGAAAGCTCTCAGGTTTATTGACATGGGTGAATAAAGTTTTAAGTAAAAAAAACCCATTTGATTCTGGTATGACATTATTTCATGGTTAATTAACAGCATGATGGGCATTGAGAAAACAGTAGCAGGTACAGCCATCTAAAAAAACTTCATGAATCTGCTCCTCCAATACAAATAATTAATACAATTCTCCTTCTTATCTTCCTAAAGTTATTGTGTTCTTATTTGTACCATTTTCTTTGTTTGCTTTCTTGGTAGTGCTGTACATGTATGATTGTAAAATATGTATATCAGGATATTTTTATTCCACTTTTTACAATAAAGTGTGGTAATTTAAATTGAAGTTTGTCATAATGAAGAATAGGAAATCACAAGTCCCTGTTGCTGATTGCTCTATCTACAATTCTTTGCTATCCATTCCTGAGGCAAAATGTTTTAATCTTATCATTAAAAATGATATCATTGATTAGGTGTGAATGAATGTGCTCATGATATGAAAGTATGTACAGCATGGAATAATAGAATCTTAGAATGCTCTGGACTGGAAGGGACCACCAAAGACCATCTACTCCAACCACCTCTGCAGTCAGCAGGGACATCCACAATTAGAATCACAGAATCAGTCAGGGTTGGAATGGATCACAAGGATCATCTAGTTCCAGCCCCCCTGCCATGGGCAGGGACACTCTACCCTAGATCAGGCTGGGCAGAGCCTCATCCAGCCTGGCTGCAAACACCTCCAGGGATGTGGCCTCAACCACCTCCCTAGGCAATCCATTCCAGGCTCTCACTATTCTCATGGCAAAGAGTTTCCTCCTCACTTCCAGTCTGAATCTCCCCACCTCCAGCTTTACTCCATTCACCCTGGTCCTGTCACTACCTGATAGCCTAAAAAGTCCCTCCCCAGCTTTTTTGTAGGCCCCCTTCAGATAATGGAAGGCCACAATAAAGTCACCTCAGAGCCTCCTCTTCTCCAGCCTGCACAGCCCCAACTATTTCAGTCTGTCCTCATAGCAGAGGTGCTGCAGCCCTCTGATATCCTTGTGGCCCTTCTCTGGACATGCTCCAGAATGTCTACATCTCTCTTGTAATGGAGGCTCCAGAACTGAATACAGTACTCCAGGTGAGGGCTCACCAGAGCAGAATAGAGGGGGAGAATCACCTCCCTTGATCTGCTGGCCACATTTCTCCTGATGCAGCCCAGAATCTGGTTGGCTTTCTGTGATGCAAGTGCACACTACTGGCTCATGTTGAGCTTCTTGTCCACCAGCAGCCCCAAGTCCTTCTCAGGGTTGCTCTTGAGCCAGTCACTGCCCAGGTTAGACCAAGTTGCCCAGAGCCCTGTCAGTCCGCACCTTGAATGTCTCCAGGCATGGGGCTCCAACCACCTGTGGCAGGGCAGGGCACTGCCCCACCAGAGGTTTGAATGGGGTGCAAGCTTTGGCAGGGCACACCCCAGTCCACTGCCCCATGGGAGGTTTGAATGGGGCAGGAAGCGGTCTTCCTCCCTCCCCAACTCTGTCACCGGAGGCTTAGTACAATAGGTGTGAAATGTTTTCTCCCACCCTCCCTGGGCTTGAACAGGGAGGCAACAAATCACCTCAGTATATATATGGCAGCTGGACAGATTGCAGCAGGACTTGCTCGGACCTTCACTAGGACCTTCACTCGGACCTGCACTCCGACCTGAACCGGGACCTGAACGGACCTGAACACAGACCTGGAGACAAGAACCTCACACGGACTTTGAGCTGGACCTCAAGGAGCATCCTGGCTTCTTGCTGCAGGACCTGCCTCTAACGGTAAACTGCAGTAATTCGTGGGAATACCACGGAGCACCCCTGGCTTTCCCCTGCCTTGCTTCGTGATCGTGGCTTCATGAAAGCTGTACCTACAGCGATCTTGGACTCTGGCAGGCACTGGACTCCGGACACTGCCGTGAAAGAGACAGTCTCCCATCTGTAAACAGGGCAAAGCTGTTTCATGCCCAAACCTTTCCATTTTTTCTGATTTTTCCGGAATTACCTGAAAAGGCATCCTTGTGAAGACTTTTCCCGAGCGAATTAGAACCCAAATTTAAACTAATTTATACACAGGTTGCAGTAAATTACACACAGATTGTGGGTGGGGCTTTTGGAAATTATAAAAGCTACATAATTTATAATTTCTGCCTCTTCAATCACCCACAATCAATACACCACCTCCCTGGGTAACCTGTTCTAATGTTCCATCACCCTCATAGTAAAGAACTAGTTCCTAACATGTCATGATTAGACTTTCAGATGCTCCTGGCAACATGTAGATCTAAAAACTTTAGATTTTATTATATATATATTTTCCCATTTAGAAACAGTGAGTTCTGCTGAAGTCCAATATAATAGACACTTAAGAAACGTGTTTTAGGTCACTTTTATAAGAAGAAAATTCTTGAAAACAAAGCACAAATAAGGACCTTGAAAAATCTACTGATTGTCAGGTTTTTATAATAATAATGCTATTAATAATAAAGACAACACTTAACTGAGGCTCATTATGAAAATATTATTTAATGCTGGTGAGGCCTTGTCTTGAATATTGTGTTCAGTTTTGAGCCACTCACAACAAGAAGGGAGGAGAGTGTCCAAGAAAGAGAAATGAAGCTGATGGAATATCTAGAAGATACGTGAAGCAGCTGAGAGGATGGAGATTGGTTAGCATAGAGAAAAGGAGGCTCAGGGGAGAACTCTCAGTCTCTACAACTACCTGAAAGGAGGTGGTAGTGAGGCAGTGGCCATCCTGTTTTCTCAAGTAACAAGTGACAAGATGAGGAAATGGCTTCAAGTTGCAAGAGGGGAAGAACTTTAGGAAAAAATTCTTCACTGAAAGGCTTGTCAAGCCCTGGAACAGGCTGTCTAGGAAAGTGGTGGAATCACTGTTCCTCAAAGTATTTTAAAAATGTATAAATGTGGTGCTAAGAGACATGATTGAGTGGTTACCTACTAGCGTTGGGTTAATGTGGGACTTGATGATCTTAAAGGTCTCTTCCTGCCAAAATAAATCAGTGATTACTTTGTTTCTTCCTACTCCTCTCCAGTGCATGTTTCATTTGATGTACTTATAAACCCTGGTTTCAGTTATAAACCCCTTCTAGAAAAGGCTTCTACTTTGTTTTATGTACACCACTTAGCATTTTTGCATGATAATAGTAGGAAGTGTAAGGGTGAATCTTCCTGGAAATGGAACATCCTGTGCTGCTTCACAGCCCTTGTACATATGCATTTCTGTGAAAAGCATGTTAGACTGCTTGAATCATGGGTCATGTGCAAAGAAGAAGAGTACAGAGGCTGATGCAGAAGGGAAAAATGGCTTTTGGCATGCAACAGCTTTGGAAGTTAGAAGACATTGGGAAAACCACCCCTGCAAGGTACAAGTTCATTTAATTTAATCAGGTTGTTCCCTCTAGAGAAAATAAAGGAAGGGAAATTCATCCCATTTTAGGTATCTAACACAAGGAAAGATGAAAACAAACTTTAGTTTTAAAGTCAGAAAAGAGAGAAATTTTTTACAATACTAAACTAGAAAGTTTCACACCCCAGACCTAAAATGTATCTTGCTGTTTTATGGCCAAACTGTAGTTATAGAAATAAAAACACATAGATTATTTATTTACTTATATCCTGTTAGACATTGTTGACAATTTATTAACCTATTATTAAAATAACATAACTACTGTATTTAAAGAATTCTCAATTAAATTAACTACTAAAATGATGCTATGTCAATATTTCATCTAAGATTTCTTGAACGTAAAAGAAGAAAAACTTGCACCTCACTGGGTCATGTGCTTTGTTGTTATGCAAGGTAAAGCTTAGAAGCTGTAAGGTTAATTACTATAATTTGGAAAAAGACTGTATAAGTAAAATGCAGATGCTATAGTATCTATGTAATTAACGTGTAATTGCAGTGTAATTGCACAGTGGTATTGCTTTGGAGTAGATTGCTAAACTGGAGTTATAGAGTTACTTATGAATGGGTTAATTATACAAATTTTGACATCATAGTAAATTTATTTTTCTGACAAACTTCCTTCAAATTATCAAACAGAGAATGTACATATTTTTTTTCAATTTCTTCCTAAGAAGAACATTTTACTGTATTTGCATGTTATATGTAGGCAGCATTCAAAAGTTGTAGCAAGTTAAACATGAATCCTGAACAGCTTTACTTTATACATTATGCATTATTTCCCATAACACATAGCTCATAAAAAATGCATATCACTTCGGCTGATAAAGCCGTAAGCAAAAGAAGGAAGACTGAAATCTAATGGCAAAAATATTCTAATGAAATGTACTTAAATACACAATAGAAATAATAATCAACTAATGTTAGTGAAATAATGGAAGTGACAGAGTCATCTACTGCCTCATGTGTTCTCCTGACACCCAGTTGCAGAGAATGATAGACAGCTGCATCACTAGGTGGAAGTATCTTGTACTACAGAGGAAACAACCTCTTCTAAGCAGTTTTTCTTGATAGATGTAGTAGTCATCCCAGAGAAAAGGGAAAGGAGCAAAAAAATCTTCAGAGCTTACTGTTCTTTGAGCAAATAACAAAATGTACAAGGTGGTCTCAAAAGCTTGGTGAAATGTTCGAGTAGCTAAAGAGAAGTTTTAGCATTAGCTCATATTTTATTCATGCACCTCGTAGTTCATTCAATGTTTTGATATACATATTCTGTGGAGCAATAAAGTTGATTCTGATCACAGCAATGAAATCCTTTGCTGTGGTTGTGGTGAGTCTGAAGACTGGGTATCTTCCAAAAGAACTAATAAAGCAGTTTTCCAGGGTTTTCAGAAGCCAGCAGAGTTGCGCCTCTAATTGGAGGGTGCAGGCTAATTAGAGAAATTGTAAAACAGACACCTGAGGGCATGTGCTGGTTAGCCACATAGGTCTTAGATAATAATGCAACAATGAGCAAGCATGAGCAGCAGGGACAGGAATATGTCTGTTGGTAACCTGAATGTGCCGAACACTATCCTCTGGTAGCAGCATGAAACTACTTACTGCATTGCCATTAAATCTAGCTAACCTCCTGCATCCAAACTGAATGCTAGGTATCATCCTTAGTGTGCTAGTTTGCCAGCATTGCCTAAAGTGCTACTTTGCCAACTGAAAATGAAAAAAAAAAAAAAAAAAAAAAAAAAAAAAAAAAAAAAAAAGGTGTCCTCTTTCTCCTAAACAGAGTCATAGAATAGTTTGGGTTGGAAGTAACCTTAAAGATAATCTATTTTCAACCTGCTTGTCATGGGCAGGGACACCTTCCACTACTTGAGGTTGCTCAGAGCCACAGCCAACCTGAGCCTGAACACTTCCAGGAAGGAGACATTCATGACCTACCTGGGCAACCTGTTCCAGTGTCTCATTGCTTTCACCATAAAGAGTTTCTTCCTGATATCAAGTCTAAGTCTATCTTCATTCAGTTTAAAACTGAATTCTGTCACTACACTTCTAGTGCAGAGTCCCTCCTCACCCTTCCTGTGGGTCCCCTTTAAATACTAAAAAGCCACTCTAAAATATCCTCAAAGCCTAAAATATCCTTCTACAGGCTGAATAATACAAACTCTCTAAGCCTGTTTCCAAAGGAAAGGTGCTTCAGCCCTCTGATCATACTTGTGGCCTACCTCTGAAGCCACTGTGACAATTCCATGTCTTCCATATGTTTGGAACCCCAACATAAGACACAGTACTACAGCAAATATTGCAATATAAAGTATTTATACAGCAAATGATGATGATGATGATAATAATAATAAAGTTAATTTTTGTAGGACATGAAGCAATATGTATAAGCACAATGTGTAATTTTGGTTAATTATAATTAAGGATATATTTACTTTTTAACAGTGCCTTTAACAGGAATGAAAGATGCAAAAAATGAAAGTTAAAGCTTCAAGCAGATATTTCTATAAGAAATTAATACATCAAATTATATAATTACAACATCCTGAAAACTTGTTTTGCTAGAAAAAAAATTTAAAAGCCTCTGAAATTAAGCACCAGCTTACGCACAGGACGCTATCATTTACACTGGTGTTTAAAAGTACCTTAGATTTGCAAATTGTTAAATTTTTGTTTGAACACTAAGTACATCTGCAGTAGCAATGGGAATCTGGTGGGTGCCAATGAGCAGCACATCAGGTATGGGTATACAGGGGAACTCAGGATGCTGTTTGAGCCAGCAGTTTTGGCAAGATATTGACATCATGAAGTTTTAATAGTAACGCTCCACAAAAATTAAAAAGAAAAAAAATGAAGGAGAAAGCTCACTGAAGACTCCCATGCATTTTTAATTCTTGTGCCCAGGGTTTCATCTAAAATTTTCATAGGAATTCAGTGCAAACCCAGCATTATTTTAAATTTCTGAGTCCACTATCTAGCTGATCTTGTAGTTTTAGCTGTCTTGGAGATACCTTTAGAATACTTTGCTTTGGAGTAAGCAACACCTTCTGAAACACTGTCTGTCAGACTGAAGTTACAGGTCCTCTGTGCCATCATGTATTTTGAAGAATAAAGAAATTTGAATAGCAGAAACTTAGGAATAAGCTCTCCTTTTAAGAAAGGGAAAAGTAGACAGATAATGCATTATCACCAAACTATATTTATGACAAGACTGTAGCTGATGTCTCCCTTTAACTGCAGTCATTGCCTTTTCCTGTCACATCACACAGACACAAGAAAACAAACAGGACTTAGGAAATTGATTTTCTATCAAAGTAATAACATCAGCCACCTTTTAAATATTTTCTCTTTCATAGAAGAATCATAGAATCATCAGGGCTGGAAGAGACCTCAAGGATCATCTAGCTCCAACTCCCTGCCATGGGCAGGGACACCTTACACTCAATCAGATCGCTCAGAGCCACATCCAGCCTGGCCTTAAATACCTCCAGGGATGGGGCTTCCACCACCTTCCTGTGCAACATGTTTCATTGTCTCACCATCCTCATGGCGAAGAACATTTTCCTAACATCCAATATGAATCTATCCACTTAGAATCACAGAACCATACAATGGTTTAGGTTGGAAGGGACCTCAAAGATCATCCAGTTCCAACCCCCCCTGTGCCATAGGCAGGGACACCTCCCACTAGAACAGGTCACTCAAGGCTTCATCCAACCTGACCTTGCACATCTCCAGGGAAGAAGCAGACACAACCTCCCTGGGCAACCTGTTCCTGTGTCTCACCATCCTCACTGTGAAGAACTTCTTCCTAACATCCCATTTAAATCTCCCCTCTTCAAATTTAAACACATTACTCCTTGTCCTGTCATAACAAGACCTTGTGAATAGTCCCTCCCTAGCCCTCCTGTAGGCCCCCTTCAGATACAGGAAGGTCACCTCAGATACTGGAAGGTCTCAACAACCCCAGCTCTCTCAGTCTGTCTCCATAGGAGAGATGCTCTAGCCCTCTAATCAATCTCTTTGTCCTTCTCGGGACACGTTCCAGGATGTCTAGATCTTTCTTGTAATGAGAACTCCAGAACTGGACAAAGTACCCCAGGTGGGGTCTCACCAGTGCAGAGCAGAGGGGGAAAATCACCTCCCTTGACTTTCTCGTAAGTATTTTACCAAAACTGAAACTGCAGTAAACAAGACTTCATTTGCCAAGAAGTAGAAATATCTGTTAAATATATTTTACATTAGTGCACTACTGGAATTCAAAAGCAAGAAGCGATACTGTTTGCAGCACAGCTCAATAATGTCCTAGTAGATAACATTCAGTTATCTTGGTTAACTCTATCACAGCAATGATTAACAAATCATACCATAAAAACAGCAGTTTTCAATGAAAAATTGAAACCACATCACAAAAATATCCACATTCTTATCAAGAAACCATCATAAATATTTGATTTTACATCCCAATCTCAGGATCTTTCACGGAATACCTTATTTCACAGAATCACAGAAACATTCTGGTTGGCAAAGACACTCAGGATCACCAAGTGCAATCAATATCCCTACTCTACAAGGTTCACTCTAAACCATATGCCCAAGTACCACATCCAAACTCCTTTCATGAACTTTACAGGCATGAAAATGTAGAAATGTGGCAAAAATCTGCTATAATAAACTCTTTTTTCTCTTTCTCTTTTAAATCTTTTCCTGTATGCACCGACCTAGTGAATTTCATTCCAGATATTGATCTGATAGTGTCATTCTCCATATTTCCTTAAGTATAGAAAATTGTGAATAAAGCTATCATTAGAATTAAGAAGGATATGAACAAAGATTATTAAAAGAGAGCAGAACAAAAATTCCCTTGGAAAGTACAATAAGGCTTTTGAAATGCATGTATAACAATGGAAGAAAATATAGCACATCTTGGTATAATATCATAATGTCTCTTAACTATAAACATTTTAATGTAAAAAAACCAAGGGAGAATGACATTATCCTTGTACTGTGATTTTGTATAATAACTGAGATGTACCTAGCACAAAATACTATCATAATTAATGCTATGTGTATATATATGTATTATTTATAATCCTACTGTTGTATAATGAATGTAGAAAGCTAGAAAGGACTAACTGGGTCACAAAGTCCAATCATAGATACTGTTAGAAAATCATGATTAGATGTTTAGAAGTAGAAGAAATACTTAGACTTGCTACACTGAGGCTGATAAACAAATCAGTCAGCTGGATTGGTGATCTGCTACTTGCTATGACATCCTCTCTGATTTTATCACACCATCAAAAATCGATCTTGTTTTTTTCTAAGGAAATGTCTTGTTTTAGTCCTGTTTTAAAAGCCCTACACTTATGCATTGCCCCACCATAGCTGAACTCATCAGAAAGATAACAGCCACGTAATAAAATGACCAAAAAAACAAGCAAATAATAACCTGGGAAAAAAAGAAAACACCACAAAAATCACCACAAACAAAACGCAAAAAAAACCAGATTGTAAAACCTCAGACCCTTTATTTATCCCACTTGGATGCTGGCTTCCATCCATCAAGCTGTGGCGCATTAGTCTCTCCTTATTCAACAAGAAAGAAAGAAAATTTTTACTCCCTTACAATGTGCTTGAAGGATGCTGAACAAGAGATTAGCTTGAATTTCTTCCTCAGTGCTTCCCTGAAATGGCTGTCCTGCTTGTAGTTGGATATTTTATCACACTGAAGGCCTGATATCTCTCTAGTCTTCAGAAAGAGCTCAAGGATGCCAGTTTCCTCATACAAGACCATAAATTGATTGGTTTAACTCTGGCTTCCAGTCATGCAAACGTCAGTCATTCAAAACTGATAACAGAGCCACTGAAATCTGAGTTTTTCAGCTCTATTGGTAAAATCATTGTTGACTAGAGTCAAATGAAGAATGAATTCTGCTCAAAAATATTTGCCATATTTTTCTTAATTTTGATAAGAAATAAAAATATAGTCACACATATACAAACCTGGTTTGGTTGGAAGTCCAGCAGTTAAAATAATGCAGAAACGCTGCTGAAAGCACTTCAGCTTTAGTGTAAATGGATTCTTTTGCTAAAACAACCTGTTTAATTTCTCTTTCATTCAGTAGTGTGTGTGCATCCTATTTTCCCACCTATGGCGAGGGGGTCATCTATGGAACTAGATGATCTTTGAGATCACTTTCAACTTAAACCATTCTATGATTCTGTGATTCTATATTGCTCCTCTTAATGTTTAAAATTAGTTCAATGCCTACATAAATATTACTTTTCTAAGCTCACGGGTTTCAAATAAAGTGTATTTTCCTCATGGAAAACTGTTCCATCTACATTTTCTTTGCCAAGTCATCATGATGTTATTGATATGCACATTCACCACTGCAGGCTGATGTGGGAAGCCCACAACTCCATATCCTGTCCATTCCCTTTACATCATTATTAGCTGTTGGAAAAGCTGCTGCTTAATGTTGCAGGGCATGGTAACCACAAATGCTGTTGGCTCTGACATGGAGGTACTCCTTGCATTTGGCAAGTCAAATCTATATATGATCCTAAACAATATGAATGTGGGAACAATATTTTCTTGTTAATCTGATGAAAATAAGAGAAAGATATATTATTGTACAGCAAACAAGCTGCCTTTGGCAGTTGCATATACATTAAGGCAAGTTTATTTTTTTACTAGCTTTATAGCTTAGATTAAAGATAGACAAAGTCAGAAGAGACTGGGAAGACACAGCTTTTGTTGCTGGGCTCCAAATAACCATCAGGCTGTGGTTTAGGGTGATTTACCTCACAGAACTAAAGGAGAGCATCTTTGGAGAAAGCTACCCTTGAATGATCTGTGCATCTAACAGGTTCCTTCCCTCCTTCATATTGTCCCATTCTGTCAGTGGCCATGTTTTGAGGAAGAAGTGCAACATGGTTCGTTTTGCAATGGACCAGATGGCATCCAGTGACAGATTTATTAAAATAATTCATTCTCAGAAGAGGACACTTCTGTTCCTCTGACAGTACCTGAACTACATATGCTATGTATATTCATTTCATCTTCATTAAAATATCCAGAGATTCTCTAATAGTTACATGCAAAATTGTTTGTTTTTGTTCAAACAGTCCTCTTTGGTATGTTGTTTTGTTTGTTTGCTTATTCTTTTTTCTTTTTAAATTTTTTTTTCCAATAGTTTTTTTTTTAAATAGTTTCTTTTTCCTTGTTTTGTGGTGGAGGTTTTTTTGGTTTTGTTTTTCTTTTTGTGTGGTGGTGGTGGTTTTTTTGTTTTTTGTTTGCTTGTTTGTTCACTGGTTCATTGGTTTTGCTTGAGTGGAGGTGTTTTAGTTTTTTTGTTTGTTTGTTTTTTTAAGGCAGTTAACTTGTTTTCCTTGGAGTTTTTTGCTTGTTTCTTTTTTTGGTTGGTTGGTTGGTTTTGTTGTTTGGGGGGGGGGTGTTGTTTATTTGTATGTTTTGGGTTTGTTTTGCTTTTTGTCTTTAGAAAGAGGATAAAAAGATTTTTGTTCTTTTCACTGGCAGGAGCACCAGCAAAGTCACATCTTCCACCAAAAGGTCTCAAATAGCCTGGATGTATAATGTTATAGTTAGGATTCCTGTGATGATTCTACTGTTTTTGACAAAAAAACAGGTGATATGTTTACATCTCTACTATATTTAGTGACATCTGAGTAGGGTTTATATGACAAAGGCTCTGTTTGCTCACCTTACCTTGCCTTGCCCTACCTCTAACAAAAAAAACAGAGTGCAATCATTCACAGTCACAGTTGGGATTCAGGGTCTCTAGAAGCCTGGCAGTAAAACATATTCAGACTTGCATGCATTCTTTCCATTTGTGGCTGAATGACTTCTAATCCTCTAAATAGCCTCCACCAGAATAAAATAAGGTTTTGTTTAAAGTCTGAAATGGTTTTTATTTTGGGAATCATGT
Organism: Psilopogon haemacephalus; assembly: GCA_013396835.1. NCBI lineage: Eukaryota > Metazoa > Chordata > Aves > Piciformes > Megalaimidae > Psilopogon > Psilopogon haemacephalus. Next base: position 116,292 of record VWZI01002891.1, on the reverse strand, counting down.
GTTATTTTAGTTCCATAGTTCTGATTCTGTTCCATATTCAATCAGCAATTTATTTCTTGAGGAAGGCCTAACTTAAGCTCTGGGTTAGGAAAATAATCAGCTGCAGTTTGTATGATTCTGCTGTATGCTATATCAGGTGGGCAAGCAGGGACTAGACTGAAACCCCAGAGGTTACATCAATTTTATAGATTACTTTCTAACCACTGTTTGAAAGCAACATCTTATAAATCTCTTATGTTTCACTAGCTTGCACAGCTCTCAAAGAGGATTTTGGGTTTGCATAAATGAACTTGTTCCAATTCTTATCCTACAATTAGAACCACATTTTGTTCTATTATTACACTTTCAGAAGGTCTTACATGATAGTAAGTGTTTGCCACTCAAATTTCTGGCTATGGAAAAAGCCAGCAATTACTTGAATATAGTTTGAAAGAAATAAAGTAATAGGTTTTAGACACAGATGATTTTCATCTGTGCTTAATTTTAGTAATATATATCAAATAACTTGATAACAAATTGGTGTAAAGATTGTATAATGAATAAAAATCAGGCAAAACAGTGCTTTGGTATATTTACACTCAAACCCATTTTCTAGTTTCACACATTACATGTAAATTACCAAATATCACAAGGCTGCTAATAACTGATAATTCAGAAGCTGTGGATTTACTTCAACAAGGAATAATAGTTTGTTTTCTCACACAGGAATACAGAAACATCATCTGCAATGTAGACATATGTTTTTAAGTAAAGAATACATGCAGAATATTCTCAGCATCTGCTAGCAACTATTGAGAGGCTTGGGTTAGATCTTGGATATAATTTTGCATCAATCAAGTTAACCTATGCTTCCAGATGTAATTCAATGTATCCCACACAATTAAACACAATAATACAGAACACTCCTAATGATAGTGGGCAAAGAAACTATAGTTTTGGTTTATCTCATAAAACAGTGGTTTATTTTTTTGAGTGTTTTTAGGATACAACACACTCCTTGCTGGAGATTTATGGCTGTTCTCATAGAAACTTAAAAAGGCATGACTTGGGTGTTTCTAGCCATTGCTCTATAGGTATTGCCCTACTGAGGATTTAATTTGAAAATAAATAAGGAAAAAGAACCTGATCATCTACAATTCTCTGTAAAGAATGAGGTTTTTTCCCATCCTATAAATACAGATTGCAATCTATAGAATGCATTGAAGTTGCATACTATTGCTTAGTATAAACATAATTATACATATAGAACCTTAGTTTCATTATGGATTACGACTGAACAGTGATGACAGACTTCTTGACCAAACTTTCACCAAAGCTTCATTGCTTTTTTCTGTAGCCAAACCCTTGATGAACGTGTGATTGGACTTTGTTTAACGTAGTAATGATAATAATACCAACAGCACCTGGAGAAGGTGGTACCAGAGAACAGAAGCCAGAAAAACACAGCTCTCATGAATTCAGCTGTAAAAAGACTGTACCTAGAAGATTCACTTGAAAACAAGAAAATATTTTGTGTCCTGGGAATAATCTGTCAAGATTTGTCCACATATTGCCTATGTCCATGCATCAATATTGTTTGGTAAACAGTGGGGGTTTTTTTTGTTATTATGTACATACATATTTATGTGGAATCCTTAAAAAGTTTGTTTAGGATATCTGAACTGTTTCAGTTGTATATAGTAATAATTTAATATACAATTGATTTTTTTAATCAGTAAATAAGTGGCAGATACAAAGAGAAGCAACACTTCCATACCTTTTTAGTTTTGTTTTTTTTTCCTCATACTAGTGCACTGGGAGCAGTGTGATGAGTTATACAGAAGACTGAGCAGGCAGCTAGGCTAACTCCATGACACATACTGGAGGTAATACCATTACACAAATCAAAAGAGGTTGGTAAATCCATTTGTTTCCAAGTTCTGGAGTCCTCTCAGTTCTGTGCTTATCTTAGATTTAATCATTTGATTTGATTCACAACATTGCTTGTAGCAAGGATTCGCAAAAGCGCTTACAAGAGATAGCCACATCCACTCCTGCTGGGTTTTGTTAGTGTTTGTGCACTCCACTCCTTTAAAATGCTGCAACTTTATATTTGAGATTCTATGCCTCCAGAAAGACGTATACAATTTTATCCTGATAATGACCACTACCTATTCAAATCCAAGATACACAAGCAAATACACCCCAGTGGAAAACAATGCAAGCTAGAGATCAATCCTTAAATTAGTTGTTGGGGGCTGCAGGGAACAGAAGCTTGCAAACCCCATAAGTCTTATTTGCTTTGAGGGAAGTTAAGGGTCTTCATGTACATAGCTGTTTTCAAATTTTATGCCTGCTACAGTGTGTTCAAAATCCAGATATAGATCCTCAGACCTTAAAATTCCTGCAGGGTGAATTTCTTTACAAAAAGAATTGTTTCCTGTAGGAAGGCAATCTCTTCCTGCAGCATGGTGAAATTTAAATCTGTGATGGCATCTTGTAGTAGGTTAGAACTGGGCTGAGCTGGGGTTAATTCTCCTCCAATGCTGTGTTTTGTGGTGCTGCAGCTAAGCATTGATAAGGCGGCAGTGTTGTGGCTACTGCTGGGCTGAGCACCTAGGCAAAACCACCACATATCTCTAACCACAAACCAGTCCACAGCTGCTGCTTTAGCTAAATGAGCTGCTGCAACAACAAAGTCCTTATGGCATTAAAAATGCAATGAAGTAGCTTAGCTTTCCAAGTGAAATATAAATAAATAAGCACAGAAAGAGAATTGCAGGCACTACTTCTCAAGTTATGACGCTATGAAATTTTATGCAATTTGAAATTTGCTCTTACCTTAATTACAGCTTTTCACCAATGTCCCAGAAGCAGTGAATATCCCACGTTTCAAACAGAAGAAATATATCCATCCTATAAATAAATAAATAAATAAAGACTGACATTAAAAAAGGGCACTGTAGAAAGGCTTGCAGATTCAGAATGTTTGTGTCCCTTTTATGACACTGGAAGTAGAAAGTAACTCAAGTCCTGCTCAGTACAAAAGGGAAAGTAAGTTTATTTATATTTTCTATAAGGAGATCATAGTCACATGAAACATTTAACAAGCATAAAACTCAGGTGATGACACAAGACTCAAGGCCCTTCTTGTTTCACTGATTCAAACAGCTTTTAGAAAGAGACCATCTTTTTTATATCATTTTTTTTATGCAGCAGATTTTCTAACTTATTCATATGAAACAATTTATTACACCTTAATTTTTAAGCATAGTATATTAAGATATAAACCAAATTGCCATATTTGCTGGTCAATATTCAAGGACAATCTCCTCCGAGTCCAGGACCAATTCATCCAAGAAGGAAGAAGGCAGGCAAGAGTGGCATGAGGACAGCAAGGATGAACAAGGTGGTTCTGGATTTACTTGGGCAAAAAAAAAAAGGGAATTTACATGCAATGAAAGCAAGAAAGGACCATGTGAGAGGACTACAATGCAATTGTCCAAGCAGCCAGTGATGCATTAGGAAATCAAATGTGCAGATAGGATTAAACTTGACTAGGGACATAAAAGGGAATATGAAGAGTTTCTTTGGGTACACCAGTGCTGGTCCTGCTCTGGCAGGGTGTTTGACTCAGTAATCTCTGGAGGTCCCTTCCAACCCCTAACATTCAGTGATTCTGCGATCAGAGACAAAAGGAAAGCAAAAAGGGAAGATGTCGGGCCTCACCAAAAATAAAATAGAGACCTGATCACAAGGGATATGATGAAGGTTGAAGTACTCAATGCCTACTTTGCCTCAGTGTTCACTGCTGCATTACTTAAACTCCAGAAAACAAAGGTAGAGAGTGGGAAAAGGAAGATCTACCCTCTAAAAGTGAAGATCAGGTTCAAGAATTCTAAAGAACCTGAAGGTGCACAAGTCCATAGGCCTCAATGAGACCCACATATGGGTTCTGAGGGAAGTGGAAGATAAACTTGTCAAACCATTGTCCCATCATATCTGAAAATTTATGCACTCTAACGAGGTCCCTGATAACTAGAAAAGGGGAAACATAAACCCCACTTCCAAAAAGGGAAAAAATGAAGACCCCTAAAACTGTAGGCCAGTCAGTGTTGCTTCTTGTGCCTGGCAAGATCAGGGAGCAGATCCTCCTGAAAGCTTTGCTAAGGAGTATGGAAAATGAAGAAGAGGGTATTTGTGGTAACCAACATGGCTTCACCAAGGCAAATCACAGAATCACAGAATCATTGAGGCTGGAAAAGAATTCTTAGCTCAACAAGTCCAGCCTATAACCTAACCCCACAATATAAGCTTAACCATGCCACCAAGCACCCCATCCAATCTTTTCTTAAAGACCTCCAGGGATTGTGACTCCACCACCTTCCTGGGCAGTCCATTCCAGTGCCTAATCACCCTTTCTGTGAGGAAGTGCTTCCTAATATCCAACCTAAACCTCCCCTGGGGCAGCTTCAGATCATGCCCTCTTGTCTTGTCATAAGTTGCCTTGGAGAAGAGCCTGACACGCACCTGTCTACAACTTCATTTTAGGTAGTTGTAGAGAGTGATAAAATCAAATCATGCATGATGAATTTGGTGGCTATTTATGATGAAGGTACTATACCAGTGGATAAGGGAATAACAGCTTATGTCATTTACTTGGACTTGTGTAAAGCATTTGACACTGTGTGACATACTGGTCACCAAACTGGTGTTCATTAATTCTATTTCCCATCAGGTCAACAAAGAGAATCCATCCACTTAAGGATGCTATACTTAAAATTGAACACACACACACACACACACTCACACACACATATGTATATAAACACATACATATATTTATAAGCATACATATATACATATTCAAGCTGGTGATATGGAGTAAAAACGTAAAGCCAATACATTTAACTTTAAGCCAGAACTCTTCAGATATGGTTGCATCTTCACAAACTTAAACCACGTATGGTGGAACGTCCAAATTACGCCTGAATATTATATTTGATACACATGCCCAAATATCCACCTTGCCCTCTGTGTTGGTTTGAGCTAATTGGAGGATTTGAGTGAGAAATTAGACTATTGGCTGAGAGAGAGTTAAACACAGTGTGTCACTTCACCAAGTT
>VWZI01002891.1:66736-111084 GCA_013396835.1 Psilopogon haemacephalus | reverse complement strand
GGGGGCGTTTGGTTACCCTCTCTTGGGGATTTTGGTCTCTGGGAGGGGTGTGGTGTCTGTATTGCCTTTTCACTGTATATTTCTGTAAATATCTGTTATATCTTGTAAATATTTGCTTGTATATTCTGCATTGCTGTGAATATAAAGCTTCATTTATTAACCTCCAGTGTTTTCTGAGTTTTAGCTGGGGTTTATTAAGGTGGGGGGGTAGGTAACTGCAAACCCACTACACCCTCCTCTTTCTCCCTTTTTCCCGGGGGTGACAAGGGCGGGAAAGGGACAAAGGCACTGGTGCCTTTCTGCCTGTAACAGATACTATATTGGGTCTTGTTTAGCAGTTTCATTGTTTTGGGGGCTAGGCACAGTGCATCTTCCTTTTTGGAAGGAGCATTGGATTGGTTTCAGGGATGTTTTTCTCCTGTTGCTATTGGTCAAAAACAGTCTCCAAAATGCTGTAAAACCTTGCAAAATTGTTTATCGCCTGCTACCTTGTTTGCCTGCTACCTGTGTACCTGACCTGCTGCAAGAGTATGGGGACTCACCCTCCCTGCGAATGGCAGAACCTGTCTCTGGGCACCTTGCCAAGGCCCAAGGCAGCCTGAGCCCTTTGACACTGGCAAAAGGCAAGAAATAGCCTAGAAACGACTTAGCAACAAGGAGACTGGGATCACCAGCCTACCACCTGAGCCAGGGCCGACTCTTGCTATGTGCCACATCCGAATGGACTGTTTCAGCCCACAAATTCGGACTCTACTCTGTCCAAAGGCTGACCACTTCAACGATTCCCTGAGACTCACAGAGAATTCATCTCATGTTCGTGGACCCTACCAGATGGTGTGCTCAAATTCAAGCTTTTGCAAGCATCAAACCCCATACCACCATGTGGCAGACCACAGTATGGCAAGAACTATTAATCTCCTGTTTATGCCTCCACATATACCCCTCAGACCATAAATATTAAAGGCTTTGAACAGTGGGTAAATCCTATTCTCTCTTCCAAAGTTTATAAAAGTTCAGGTTTAGTCTTTAAGTGGGAAGTTTTGCTGCAAAACTCTCTCTCATTGTTTAAATCTCCTAAAGCTTTTTCTTAAATTTGTGTAGCTCAATTAAATTGTATACATACATTCTGCAGAACCAGTTCAACCAAACCACATAATGAAATCAGTGTGTGTTTTCTGTAAATAAATTTGGGGGAATTTTCTTTTTATATATATTAAATAAATATTTAATAATTTTATACCGGCCTCATTGCAATTAAATATTGACCTAAGTTCAATTCCTCCATAACACCACCGTAGGTGATGGTCTTGTTACAGGAACAGAACAGATGTGATACCTCATTTTTTGAGATCTTTTTGGTAACTTATGAGTGCAAAGAATGAACATGGATAACTTTCCATCTTCTTTTTCTACTGAACAAACTTAAATCAATGAGTAATCACCTACTGGCCTACAGACTCATCTATTTTAAATTTCTCTTCCCATATTCTAGCTCACTGCATTAATTTTGTGGAAGGCTAAAATAGGCCTAAACATGTCCTGGCTTGCCAGGATGGGTGAAGAAACTGTGGGAAATGAAGACAAAACCCCTGATGCCTTTGAGTCTCCTCCATGTCCCCTTTTAATTTGTTTACAGGGTACTCACATGTGTTTATACATTTGTTTGTGTTCTGCCCTTAAAGGGCAAAAGCCAGTCCTGACTTTACATAATATGGCTAAATTTGGCAAGCTGCCATTCTGATTTGCTATTCTGTGGCCAAAGGTTCATTAGTCTTGGGCTACATTGTTAAAAAAGAAATGGGTAAATACAACGTGCTCTGCCTTATTGTGCTTCTGCCTCACTGCCGTTGCATCCTGCCATGTTCTACAACATTCTTCATGCTACATAAAAACAAGTTCTGATACTTTGGGTTTGTCTACCTGGAAATTGCCATGTCTCAGTTTACCAGAGAATTGGCATTATCTGCCCCACGTGATAGGCTTGCTTAGCCAGTGCAACATTGTGCCACGAATGCACACCTGCAAGTCTTCTACCAAGACTGTGAGCCCTGGAAGGGATACAGATCATCCAAGAGGAACCAGAATCAGGTCAGAGATCATCTGACTCTCTCCCAGCACCCTTATTAGAGCCTTGGAAGATCTACAAGTCTGAATGACTAAGAAGACATTGACAGAACTCTCTACAAGTGTTTGGGTACTGTCTGGAAACTGTAGTTAGCCCCAGGAATCTGGAGATATAATTTTTGTGAGTAGATACTTAAAGTCTTCTATAATTGAATACAAAACTTCTGCCTTAAGTAGGAAGGAGCTTCTCGAGTCCCTCTAGTGGGCAAGCAGTATAACTAACCACAAGAACCTCTTTCCAATTCTAATGGTTTAATATTTTTCACATTATTGCTAGTTATTTCTTAAGTGTTCTAGATTCCCTGTTCTCATCTGTGTAATATTTTCATGACCACTGAGAAGAATCTATTATTATTAAAATTGTGGCCTGTAGTGAGAGCCCTGAATATCAAAAGCAATAAACTATATTAATTTTTGAAAAATAAAATCTTGCAACATAATACCTGCCATTACAATTGAACACTAATAGAGTTTTCTTTTGTGGAGTAGAAAAGCATTTGCTCTTTTCCCTGAAATTCTCAGAGAATAACTTGGTTCTTTAGTTTCATCTAATTGTGGAGTCAAATCATAAGAACTCTTACATTTCAAGAAGTCCTAAAATGACGCTAGGTCATATAATCACCAAATGCTGCTGTCACTTGAGTCTGAAATGGGAGGTTTTGATGCCTCTGACTCTGAACCTAAATCTGACCTGGAATTTGGCCTTAACTCTAACCATTCCTGTGTCTGAGCTTTAGTGATTATCTGAAAGTGACTAAGCCTTCTCAGTAGTTTAAGCTCAGTTGCCAATGTCAGAGCAATGCTGGTCACAGGAAATAAATTCGCTGGCAAGGAAAGCTTTTGCACAATGTTGGCTCTAGCTTGTTCTTGTCCTTGTTTCCCAGCTGTTACGCCTTAAGCAGCAGGCTATTGAAACCCAGCAATGACAGTGAAAAAGAAATGACAAACTGCCTGAAGAAACCAGGGGCTGCAATTTACAGTGACAATATTTGTCACTGAAGTTTTGTGAATTGTCCTTCACAGTTAAAGGGCAAGCCTACGTGTTGCCTTTACCTTAGATAGGAAGGTGATGAAAGTAAAAAAGATAATCCAGAAACCAAAATTTGTCTAGAAAAGGTTTTCTTTTAAAACGGCAAATATTTTTTCTCCTTCTTGTAATTTGTGTATTTATCTGAGTTCTTAGTATTTTTCTCCCTCAAATTAATAGTCTGGAGGTTACAGTTACCTGAGTAGACCCAGAAAAAGAGAAATACATAGTCACATGGTAAGCTAATACTGTTAAAGAGTATATACCAATACATCCCCTTAGAAACCCTCTTTCTTGAAGAGTGTTTGGCCCAAATTTCTTCCTACTAGTATTTACATGGTTAGTGACTTTTAGTCCTTTATTCATTACCCAAAAAGATGCAACATAACATTCAGGAAACTGTGTAAGCAAGAAAGTCATCTCAATAAAATGTATTATTTATCTTGCCCTAACACAAATCCTAGATAAGAACAAGGATAGTAAAACACACTTATGAATGTGATAGACTTATAATGATTTAATGAGTTGCTATGAATTACTGTTTGCATGATTTTCCACTCTCCTTGCTGGTTAATATAAAACTTTACATGCCAGAGAAGACACTTTAACTAAAATAGCTTAACTTTGTATTCAGTAGAGCTACAAGTGAACTTGAGGGTTTAGCTAGGAGAAAGGTGTATTTTATTAAGCCAACATAACTGAATTCTATACCTAAAGGAAGCAGCCTTTTTTGTTGGTGATGGTTCTGGCATTTTTTTCTTTCTTTCCCATTTTCATTCCGTTTTGTTTTATCGTGGATTTCAGTGAAACTACTCTAGCTTGTACTAATGTCAACAAAAGTATTGGATGAAAATGACTTATGAAACCTTAGGCTTTTTCCTTCTTTAATTTCTATCATTGCACTTTCTTCTTTTTAATTGCTGCTTTTCCGACAGTGCTTTTTCTCTTTTAACTTGCTCTTAAAAATTGATCTTAGTTACGTTTCTTGCTCCAGGGACTCATGTCCGTGTATTAGTTTAATGTCAATAAGTAAAAATCTCTGAAGTTTAACAATAATTAAAGGGATACTTGCTATTGGGGTAGAACAAAGTTCTTTAATTCAGACAAAAAATCAAATTCCTGACCTGGGTTTGAAACAGGAGAAGATTAAAAATACAATGAGAAAAAAAAAAATCTTGCAGAGCAGAAAGCACCAAAAAAGTAGATACAGTAATTTAGAAAACTACTGCTTAAACTTCTTGGTTTAACTGCAGCTGTTGAGTCCTCCATGGAACAAAAAAATATAGGAACAAACATGCCAGAACAATCCTATTGTTACCAGGGGAAAATGCTACATACGATGCTGAATTTAATTACCCATAACAGTGCCAAACACCTTTACTTTGCCTCTGGTCTCATTCTAGCCTCCTTGTTGCTTCTTTTGATTCCACTCCTAGAGTAGCTCTTTCCTTGATGACATTTCTTATCATATGATGAGGAATAACCACCAGGGAAATCATGGTAAGACTGGTGTAAGCAAATGGAACTTTGGTTGTTGTTTTTCTTTTCCCAATGTAAAAGTTCTCATAGGGCATAAAAAATTACTTGGCTGATATGTCTTCAACTTCCTTTGCACAACAGGAAAACACATTAATTTCTCTACCTTATAGCGCGATTATAAAGTGCTCACTCTACACAAACTGAAGTACCTATCTGATATCATGAGCTCTGTAACATACACTTGTGAGAAAAAGGAAAACATTGATGTCATATTTCATGCTGTATGCATGGAGTCTTCATTTGAGGATCCTTTTCCATGGCTCCTAGAACACACTTTTCAATACGGTTGAATCTTATTCCTAATTTAGAAGCGAACTGTGTCTTGCTTGAGATCTTGCTGCAAAGTAGTCAGAGAGTGTCTACATAAGGTTGCTGACTGTGGCAGCAACTGTGGTTGATGAACATTTCTGACTATATGATGTAGTATGCCAAAAGGAAAAAAAATCCTATCTTCTCATCAGCTACCTTATGGTACAGTACCTCACCATGACTCCATGCTCAGATATCTTTGTTAAACAAAAAACATTAAAATAGGTTTGCTTGATACCACAGGTCAAATTACTTAAAAAATATTTTGAGTTCTTTCCCCATAAATCTCAGCTATGTCAGAAAACTAATCTAACTAGCTACAAGAGGAGCTAGGAAGACATTCAAGATGCCATTATTTGCATCGTGGTATTGAATAAATGGCATATACCAGTCCCAGGCAACCACAGTGCTTCCCAGTCTGATTTTTCAATAGCTTTTTTTCTAATTCTCTTTCGACAGTTGAATGAATCTTCCATCTCTATGGAACCACTTTCTTTTGCTGAGCCATCTGTTGAAGTCAGAGCCCATCTATTTTTCTGTTATCTCTGTTATGTTTTTTTTCAGGCTGATAGGTTAGAAAATAAAATTAAATAGACTACTTTAGAGTGTCCAATATGATCTTGCCAGTATTGCAAATTTTAAAAGGTTATGACTTTTAATCTGATTGTTCTTTAAACCAAAATAATCTTTTAACTAAAGTTTCTTTTGTAATTTATTTTTCTTCATAGTGAGATCAACGTGTAGCATTGCATTGCAGTTCTCAAGTGCATTATACTCTTGCTGCTCCAGTTTAGTCACAATCATTAGTGGATAAACCCCATTACTGATGCTTCTATAAGCATCTCAGTGGTGAAGCTGAAAATCTAGGTCAATTTTTTCACTGGAAAGTGAATCAAATTTCTTTCTGATGATATTGGAAAGTGTGATAGGGTAAAACTCTACTGTATGTCTTGGTAAACTTTAAACTCCTAAACCTTGATCAGCATTACTAACCAATAGCATGAAATTACACACACTGTGTGTAGCAGCTACTAATAAGTACTCATCCAGATAATGCTTTGTTACAGGTTGGAGCTTATCAACACTAGGAACCACATGCCGCTCTCATTCACTTCTGTGTACTTCCAAATTCTCTCATTTCTATGACAGTATGACCAGGCAGGAATGTGAGATGGAATTAGCCCCATAAGTCTATCTCATGGGGGAATTACGTAAGTAAATGGATACAACTGAAAACATGGATTAAAAGAGTCCTAAATAAGGTGTTAAAAATCCCCTGCTCTCCTGTGCTGTTTCAGCAGCATTTTTTTTTCTCAGTTTGAATATCTTAAAAATAGCATTCCTGTGGGGCCATTGTTTCTGGACATGAAATCACCATCTAGCAGTCGCAATGCTTTATGGAGGGAAAGAGAATAGCGTGTGGATTTCACCAATTTTAGTTTTAATGCTACTATCTTGATGAGAAGCTTAGGGAGTAGTACAGGCTGACTCTGGATTGCCTTACATGTGCAATGTCTTAATCCTCTGTCAGTCCCATAGGAACAAAAGGCCACATATCAAACCTCTGCTATTAGAATCATGGAATTATAGAATCAAAAAGATTACTCAAAAATAATCAGAATTATGGATACATGTCATTCCCTCTATCTTTTAGGATGATCTTCTGGGAAAGCACAATGGCTTTCTCTTACTTCTGCCCTCTCTGATGGTACGATGTTAGGCAAGGAGCACACCGCTGTATCTCAGCTTCTTCCTTCACAAAAAGGCTATGAAGCAATCTCCCTTCATAGAACGGGTATAAGGCAATCTATCCTTCATGCCATTCTTTGAGGTCTTCTGATGAAAGGTGCTAAAATAAGCACTATGTATTATTCATATATTAATTCGCTCTGGCATATTGGTTTCAGGAAACTTCATTTGAGTGCACTGGGAAATCAACATCAAAGAAATGCAGAGTTACACACAGTGAATACACTCAGCAGTGGAACAGGCCAGGCTTGACACAGCTCTGAAAAGCAAATAAAAACTGAGCATAGAAACCTACCTCCTTATGAGCAGAAAAAGAACAACAAAAAGTCAGTATAATAAATTTTCCACATTTGGGGGAAATCTTGTAGAGCTTAGTAGAAAATTAGACCCTCTTAGGGCACCCCAAAATGTCTTTAGAAATAATTCTGTCAAGAAAGTGATGGTCCTGCACAAAATATTGATGAAAAGCTCTTTGATATGTTAGAAGGAATTGCTTCTTTAAGATGCTTTTGTTCTCTTTCAGTCTTCAAAATATCTGACTCCAGATATATATAATATGGAAAAAAAGCTAGAAATGGGTAGATTCAGACTGGATGTTAGGAAGTTCTTCACCATGAGAGTGCTGAGACCCTGAAACAGGTTGCCCAGGGAGGTGGTTGAGGCCCCATCCCTGGAGTTGTTTAAGGCCAGACTGGATGAGGCTCTAGACAGCCTGATCTAGTGTGAAGTGTACCTGCCCATGACACGGGAGTTGGAACTAATGGACTCTCCAAGGGATCAGTGCTAGGTCTGGTGCTGTTCAACGTCTTCATCAATGACATTGATGAGGGGACAGAGTGTCTGCTCAGCAAGTTTGATGATGACACCAAACTGGGAGTCTTGGCTGATACAGTTGAAGGCTGTTCAGCCATCCAGTGAGACTTGGACAGACTGGACAGCTGGGCACAGAGGAACCAAATGAGGTTCAACAGGGACAAATGCAGAGTCCTGCACCTGGGGAGGAATAATAAACTCCATCAGTACAGTGTGGGAGGTGATCTGCTGGAGAGTGACCTGGGAGCCCTGATGGATAACAAGTTATCCATGGGACAGCAATGTGCCCATGCAGCCAAGAAAGCCAATGGGATCTTGGGGTATATTAAGAAGAGTGTATCCAGCAGATCAAGGGAGGTTTTGCTTCCCCTCTACTCTGCCCTGGTGAGACCTCATCTTGAATACTGTATTCAGTCTTGGGATCCCAAGTTTAAGAGGGCCAGGCATCTGCTGGAGAAAGTCCAGCAGAGGACTATGAGGATGATTAGGGGACTGGAGCACTGCCTAATGAGAAGAGGCTGAGGAGCCTGGGGCTTTTTAGTCTCGAGAAGAGGAGATCGAGAGGGGATTTAATAAATATTTGCAAATATCTGAAATATCTGTGTGCTTGTTGTCAGGAGAGGGGAGACAGGCCCTTCTTACTTGCTTCCTGTGATAGGACAAGCAGCAATGGATATAAGGTGCAGCACAGGAAGTTTCACCTCAACCTAAGGTGGAAATTCTTTACTGTAAGGGTCACAGAACACTGGAACAGGCTCCCCAGAGAGGTTGTGGAGTCTCTTTCTCCGAAGACTTTCAAGGCCCGTCTGGATGTCTTCCTCTGTCCTGCTCTTGCAGGGGTGTTGTACTCGATGATCTCTTTGGGTCTCTTCTAACCCCTGACATCCTGTGATCCTGTGAACTAGGTGATCTTTGTGTTCCCTTCCAACCCTGACTGATTCTATGATTCTATGATTGCAAAGTCTCATATCACATCTGAGACTGTGGAACAAGCCACCAGAACAAGAAGTTTTAGAATGCTCTTCATTAGGAGCATTTATTTGATCATTTTATATGTCTATATCTATACCTATATATTTACCTTTTGTTTTGCTCCATTTCTCTCCACCATTTTAAAAGATGGTTTTCGTATATGCGTATAAAAAAAAAATCCAACAAAATGAAAAACATTCTGAACTCTGAGGGTAAAAAGTATCATTTCTTCAGGCAGCACCAAGATGTTCCCAAAAAACTTTATGGCATAATTTCTTCTAATGAACCTTGAAGCTTAAACTCGCAGTTCCGTAAACAAAGGCAGTATATGTGCAGTGAGGGAAGAATTCATAGCAATTTTGTCAGCAAAATTGTTACAGTAAAGGCCCAAGCAACACTTCATCTACCTGTCACTTGTCTTGAAAGGGCAGATTACTTTTTCCTCAATCTTGGCACATCCAATTAAGGTAGACTTACAAGCCAGGCAGGTGTAAAGTGCAAGCCAGCACTTGTTCACGTTAGCAATTATCAATGGAAAAAATACATAAGTGCTGAGGCTTGGCACAACAGTTACCCTGGCAACCGTTAGCACTCAGAGCCTCAGCAGAGACTAACATGACAGTTTGACATCTTTTCCCATAAAAAAGATGATTGCATTTTCTGCTTTGTTTTTTCTCTTCCTTTCTTCCCATGCTGTTTCTCCAAAGCTCTTGGCAATGACCCTGCCTTGTTTAACTCCAGTTGCTCACCTACCAGCATGTAGGGCACTGAACTGAATTCCCCTGCTTTGCATGCTCTGTGGAAACCAGACAGGTTTACTGTTTACCTGGCTGCCCTGGTTTTACTGGGACATAATCCCAGGTTACCCAGGGGCCACAGGCCATCTGCAGTCCTGAGGCAGTCAGGATAACTGACTTCAGTTAGCTGCAGGTCTATCCCAGATGAATAGCATCACACTCAGTATAAAGGGCAAATGTGTTCTTCACCTTGATCCTCTTCCTTTTACTCTTGAATCTTGCCTTCCTGATTATCGTGACTACTGCACTCTTTCTGGGCTAAATATAAATTTATGTACCTTGTAATGACATTGACATCAGTTAGGCTGTTTCATTTAATCTGTTCTCATTTCAACCTGTGATCCTTCTTCTCCTGATTTCCCTTCTCTGCTGAGGAGGAGTCATTGGGTAATATATAGACTGCTTCAAGATGCTATACTACAGCCTCACTTGATTATGTATGGACCTCTGCAAAATGATTTTTCTCTAAGTTCTTAGTCATAGAATCATAAGAATCCCAGAGTTGTCAGGGCTGGAAGGGACTTCAAGTATCATCTAGTTTCAACTCCCCTGCCATGGACAAGGATACCTCACACTTGATCAGGTTGTTCAGAGCCACATCCAGCCTGGTCTTACACATCTCCAGGGATGAGGCTTCCACCACCTCCTTGGACAGCCTGTTCCAGTGTCTCACTATCCTCGTGAAGAGCTTCTTCTTAACATTCAATGTGAATCTGTCATCCTCTAGCTTGGATCCATTCCCCCTAGTCCTATCACTACCTGACATCCTAAAAAAATCCCTCACCAGCTTTCTTGTAGGCTCCCTTTGGATACTAGAAGGCCACAATAAGGTCTCCTTGAAGCCTTCTCTTTCCCAGACTGACTAGCCCAAACTCTCTCATTCCGTCTTCACAGGAGAAGTGCTCCAGCCCTCTAATCATCTCATGGCCCTTCTCTGGACATGTTCCAGTATGTCCATATCTTTCTTGTAGTAGGGGCTCCAATAAGGAAGAGGAATTCAATCATAATGAAAGAATGTATATTCTGACCACAGAGAAAAATAAAAATCTCATTGTCAGTTCCACCAGGGAACCCAGTCCACACAAGCTCTACAGAACATACCCAATTGTTAGCCCTTGAGAACACAAGAGGCTGAAGAAATCTCAACATTGTTTTGAATTATGATTTTTTTTTTCTTTTTTGACTGCAGGATGTTCATGGACTACATTGCTTGAACTTAACGACTGTTTTAAACTGCCAAATTTGTTCTTTATATTTGATGTTTTTACGTTGAATAGATTTAAAGAGCGATATGATTGCATCAAAATTGTTAATTAGTGACTGTTTCAAGTAAAGTTTACCTCATTTTCCCTTTTCTGCTTCTTGGGAGCTAATTTTTTTTTTTTTTTGTTATTTTCAATGTCCCTTTTCTAGGCAGTCTTTTTGACATCCATTATTTTCCTCCTGTCTTGCTTTTTCTTTCCTGTTATTCATGTCTTTCATTTCTAAAAAGTTAAATTTAAAATCTTAAAGATCAGTTATCATTTAGTTTTGTTTTCAGTGGTTTATTTTCTTGTCTTTCTCCCTTGATGCATGTCATTCCTGTCCATCAGCTCATTATGTTCTCACTCACTGTCATCTGCAAATGGAGAAGAGTGGAAGGACTGTGGATAGTTGTCTTGTTGTCTGGGTAGATAAAATGTTTAGGAAGCTGGATGTATAAGGAAAGGTTTAACAGTGAAATTGAACTGATAATCTGTTCCTTACTCTTAAGTTCTAAACAAACTGAACACATACCCTGAAAGATACTTAAAATCAAAGTAAACATGTCCCTGTGTTTATGGGAAAAGTATACATTTGCTTATTATTGCATACCCTGTCTCCTTAGACCTCACAGATTTCAAAAAAACTATGTTTTGGCTATGGAATACCATTGGCCTGGAAGTTCAGGATATGTATCCAAATCTAACTGCCTATGTTCCTGTGATCTGTTCCCATGGGCAAACAGAATCCATGGTGCAACTTTAATCCTGTCAGCAGAACAGAGGCATAATAAATAAAAGTAATAAACATTTTACATTAAACAATCTTTCACAGCTAGTCAACCTGACAATTTTGATCAGCATTAAATTTACTGGAATGTTTCTAATGATGAACAAGAAACAAAATCATAGCTCCTTTTGCTGCAAACAAATTGATTGGAAGAGTGAGTCAATGAACATTACTGCTACTTCCAGATCCTGGGACTAAAAGACTGGTTCCTTTCTCTGCTGCTATGTGGAGTGCATTGCAATCTCTTCTACAACAATGTAATTTAATTTAAAAGTCATGATGCTATAAGTACTTGAGAAGCAGTTACAGCCATTCAGTCAGAGAAAGGTCATGTTAACATAAATATTGAAAAGAATGATAATTAGGCAAGAAAAACAGCAAAACACATTAAAGAGAAATGAGGCAATTTTTAAATGTTAACATCTCAATTCAGAAATGTTTACATTACATTTAATGGTTCCATTTTCAATGAGCATTCCAATAAAAAAAATTACTGAGCAAAATTATGGAAGAGAATTACAACTGAAAATGACGTCGTATACATTTTACCATCTTGAGAGAAAATGAATTGTCTGAACCTTGTTAAACACAACAGAATTCAAATAGTCCAAGCATCACTTATTGCAGAATAGAGCAAAATACTTTCCTATGAAGAAGGAAGTACTTAATCTTTTGATGATAGTTTGTAATTGAAAAATCAGAATATTTGAAATAGTTGCAAAATAGCGAATTGCTTCTATAAATTATCCAGCTCTTATTAAGTGGAATAAACGTAAGGATGTCACAGGAGTAAGGGCAATTCCATAGCCTGCAATACACTCTGGCTGCTTCTTATAGCATTGCTTTCCACATAATTCAGCCTTAAGATAAAGAAATACACACTTAACACCAGTTTTAGAACTCCCAGACAGGCTAAGATTATTTTTCCTTCAGTGTGACTTCTAACTTAGGACATGTGTTTCAAGTTTAATTTTGATGGATTATCTTAATTATCTTAATATTACAAGAAACTTTGAATTTTTTGTAATTTACACTATACTCAGTTGATTTTTTTTGGGGGGGGATTTTTTTTGTTGGTTGGCAGGTTGGCTGTGGAGTTTTTGTTTGTTGTGTTTGTTTTGTTTTGGTTTTTTTTGTGTTGTCATTTGTTTTTGGATTTTTTTTTTCTTTTGTTTTTCTTTGGTCTGTGGTCATTTTGGGTGTTTTTTTGTGGGTGTTTTTTTTTCTTCTCACAGACATTGTTATTTTAATATTTTAACTTTTGACTTAAGAATTTTAAAATTAAATTTTCCTCTCAAGAGAACACGAATAATCTTCCAGTTTGTAAGCTACCTAAATGTCACAGCCAAAGCCGGAGTAGCAGCATGACATAGTCTTCAAAACACAGAATCACAGAATAAATCAGGTTGGAAAAGACCATCAAGATCGTCAACCTATCACCAACCTAATCAACCAAATCACAGCACCAAGTGCCACATCTAGTCTCTTTTTAAACATTCCCAGGGACAGTAACTCCACCACCTCCCTGGGCAGCCCATTCCAATGCCAATCACTCTTTCTGTGAATAACTTCTTCCTAACATCCATCCTAAACATCCTCTGGTGCAGCTTGAGACTATGTCCTCTTCCTCTGTCACTGGTTACCTGGGAGAAGAGGCCAATCCCCACCTGTCCACAACCTCCTTTCAGGTAGTTGTGGACAGCAATAAGGTCTCCCCTGAGACTCCTCTTCTCTAGGCTAAAAAATCTCAGCTCCCTCAACCAAACCTTATAGGTATATAATACAACTAAGCAGGAATGAAAAATTAAAAGGCTAAATGGAGGCACAATATGAAAATGTATTTGTAAGTTAACACTGTTTGAATCTTGTTGTGTGTGTCACAATACTGAGCCACACATTTAATCCTGCAGAATTATCAGGTCAGGGCTTTGTTTATTTTGCAATGAAAGGGAAGGGGAGATTGGTAATATATGTCGGATATAGGAAGAAATGATTAAGGCATTGAGAGGAGTGACAAATTTAACTAAGAATTTCTTCTTTAATTACAACCTTCTGCACTCTCCTTTAATGAACTCTTCAAATGAATCTACTTAAGTGAAATTACTTTAAAAAGACTGTCATGCGAGACCACCCTTATTTGCAGAGACTCGAGAACCTGAATTGTGAAAGAGAATAACATAACAGATTTCAGAGAGCTTAGAGCTTAATATTTATGTAAAATATCTTGATTTTAAAAATGTGTAACTACAGCTTTTACTGCTTGTATCGGGCTTTCTTGCCCTCACACTGCACATCTGCAAACAATGTAATTTCAGCAGACATCAGTGCGAGCATCACAACAGGAGCATGAGAAAGTCACTTGCTGTTGTTGCAAACAGCAGGCACATGGCTCTATAAAGGTAAATCCTGGATGTTAGAAGTTCCAGTAATACTTCTTACCACTTTTCTCTCTAAGCTCTTCACTCTGAATTTTATTTTAAAAAATAAAGGGGAAAAAAAAAAAAGAAAAAAGAGGTAACAGAAATTGTAACAAACTTTTATGTGAAGCAATAGTAGAAGAAGCAATAAAGGCAGTATCAAAACTATAGCTGTATTTTCCTGCCCTTTGGTACCAAAATAGCTACTTATGCAGCATTCATCATTAGGGGTATTGTTGGGTCAATTTACAGGACACCTAGAGGCAGAACAGCTGAGATTTCTGTAAACGTGTTGTTAGGTTACAAGCAAAAGAAGACTTTTTGGTTTTGACCAGATTATGTCTCATGACAAAGCATCCATCTGCAGGA
The DNA here is from genome assembly GCA_013396835.1 of Psilopogon haemacephalus. Classification (NCBI taxonomy): domain Eukaryota; kingdom Metazoa; phylum Chordata; class Aves; order Piciformes; family Megalaimidae; genus Psilopogon; species Psilopogon haemacephalus. The sequence goes on along the minus strand of VWZI01002891.1, from coordinate 96,937 downwards.
AGGTTAGCAAAAATGTACTTCTAAGAAAGAAATTCAGTCCCAAATCTCTCAATTAGTGATACTAAGACTAAGGGTATGGAAAGTCTGTCCCTAGGAAAAACTGGAAAAGTAGAGCTTGATAGAAAATAGACTAAAAAAAAAAAAAACAAAAAAAAAAAAAAAACCCCAAAAGCCCAATAGCCTAGACTAAAGATGCAAAAATTAAAAGATTCAAAAAACCTTTCCCCGTCTGTTTTGAGCCTTCTCATAAAACTACCTGGCTAAGATGCCCCAGCCTCCCAAGCAGCCTAGTCCTGTGTTTTTCTTTCTCACTAGAAAATTCTCCCACAAATTTCACCCAGACCTTTGTGATGTAGTTGAAACCTTTGCTTCTCACTCTATTCAATGAGAACAAAGAGAATGTTTCAGTCATTTTCTCTTTGAAGGTCTCTTCTGCATATTTGGAGATGATTATCCTGTCTTACTTCAGTCTTCTGTCTCTAGACTAAACACTTTCAGCTATTGCAGGGATTACACTGATTTCATAATGTCTGGTTGTCATTTCTGGGATTTGAACAAACTCAGCAGACATATAATGATGCTACATTGACCCAGCAGAGTCTTTAAAATGTAAATATCCTTTACACATTTGCATTTGTTGATCCTTGCAGAGGAAATTCCTGTTGACTAATATAGAAAAAAAACCAAAACAACAACAACAAACAAACAATCAAAGAACAAATCTTGTGAACTTTACATATGTAATTAGTGAGTAAGCACTCTATTACCTATCAGAGGTCAGGCTTTTTGGTAGTATCACTCCTTCCCTTCAAAACATTTGATGACCAATATACATAAGATATTTGAAAAATTACTTATTCTAGACATTCTTTCTTTGTGTGTTCATCTGTTTCTGGTAAAACAACCTTCTTAAGAATTCCTGAAGACAAGACTTTTGTCAATTACATAAATTCTTACTGGGACCTGAGTTGGAGTGATGATACAGACCCTTAAAACCTTAACTTTTACACTTATTTTTAAAATCAGGATTGGATCTCTGCACAAGCCACTTGATATGGAGAAGCAGCTTTTTATCTTTTTTTCTTTTTTCTTTTTTTTTTTTTTTTCTTCCCAAGGGGACTGACTATGCATGCAACACCTTAAATCTGTGAAAATGAATCAACTGAGTCAGCTGCCAATGACTGCAAAAATGGCCTGGATGCAGTTTATTGTTACCTTTCAAACAGGAGCTTGAAATTAGGAGAATTATAGCAAAAATGTCGTTGAGCAGAGATCGACTGCCTGGAATTTGCAACGCAAACCTATTCTTGTCCCTTATGCAGGAGAAAGATAAGAGAGGGGGGAAATAAAATTTACAGCCATAAGAGTTCTCTCCCAGCTGCAGTTTTGGCTTATTTATTGATGCTATTTATTTAAATATATATTTAAGAGCTTAAATTATTTGTTAGCTATGCATCAAGCTATACCCTATAAATGCATGTTTTATTGCAGCTGCTACATCTTTTAATATTGTATATTATTATTCTCTTAGCACTTAGAAACTAGTATCATGCTTTAAGGCCCCACTGTACAAGCTTCTGTAGGAGCAAACAAGTCAAGGGCAGTAAATGTCATAAAAAGGGTTCACAGTGAAGAATTTTGCAAAGGTGAAGCATATGAGCAGACAAGCATCAAAGGGATGTAGAAGTCAATATGTTTACTTGAAGAAAGATTTGCAGAAAATATAGGTGTGTCAGTGCAGAATAGAGTACAGGGAGAAGCCTTGCTTTGTGTCACACCTGCTTTTCCTTTGTGATTTCAGATACAACCCTATCTTGTGACCAGATCTTCCTGGGCTTCACATCTTCGTGGAGTCAGCAATGGAATGAGGGCAAATTTCTTCCAGTCGAGACAAGCTCTGGGCTTACCTAGCACCACTAGGGACTCTTTTGCACAGCCAGAGGAAAACATTGATACAAATACCCTAGATTAAAATTACCAGCATCTGTCTTGTGTTGTGAACATTTATTCCCTAAGTAAAAAAAAAAAAAAAACATCAGCAAAGGGCTAAAATACCTCCATAGACTTAGGAGATCAAAGAGAAGAAACGAAACAAAACAAAACAGAAAAAAACACCTCAGAAAGAGATGTCTAGCTGGTTAGCAAATGCAGGCTGGAAATGCAAGAGCTCTAACTGAAACACCTCACAAAAAAAAAATGTCTGTTATCTGCTCCATTTTCTTCACACTGTGGAAGTCCTAGCCTGGATTGCTGCTTCAGGTTTGTCATGACACAAGACGAGATGACTTGTTAACTGCTTTTGACCTGTCTGAGTTCTTGTGGGTTAAAGCATCCTGGTTTTCTATGATTCCCACAGAAATATTTCCTTGTTTTATAGTTTATGATGCAAAGTCCAGTCTCATGGCGTATCTGTTGGTTGGTGTTCAATGTTTTATTCAAAAGCATTTTGTAATGTCTATGCATATTCTGAAATCGTCTGCTATCTCAATGAGCCATCTCAGGCTCTGAGATCAGTTGAAGTGGTTTCAGAGTAGTTGACGGGCAGGAAAACATGAGTGCTGTTAAATTGTGTTCTCAATGGTTGTACTCCCAGCTATGCAATTTAATCCACTTCATCATTCGTCTCACCTCTCCCCAGCATCCAGAAAGGCTTCTGATTCTGCCAAATAACAAAACATTTACTGAAGTGCTGTTCAATTATAGCCATTGTAGGCTAACCTTTAGGATCCATTGTTAAAGTCAGCTGTTTCCTGAGAGAGAATGATCTGGGCATGCTGGTGAACAAAAATTTGGACAGGAGCTGGCAATGTGATTTTGCTGCCCAGAAGACCAACCATATCCTGGACTGCATCAAAAGAAGTGTGGTTAGTAGACTGAAGGAGATAATTCTAACAATCTACTCCACTCTAGTGAGATCTCACTTGGATTTCTGTGTCCATCTTTGGAGAATTCAGTGTAAGAGAGACATGAACCTGTTGGAAGAGGTCACAAAAAATGATCAAAGTGCTGGAACACCTTTCTTATGAAGAAAGGCTGAGAGAGTTGGGGTTGTTCATCCTAGAGAAGCAAATGCTGGAAAAACAAGCATTTACTTGCTTGGAAAAGAGAAGACATGGAGAATAGAAGGCTCCAGGGAGAATGTATTGTAGCCTTTCAATACTTAAAGGGTGTTTATAAGAAATAGGGGGGCAATCATTTTATCAGGGCCTGTTGCAATAGTACAAAGGGTAATGGATTGAAAATGTAAGAGAGAAGATTTAGAGTAGAAGAATTATTTTTATACTGAGGGTGATGAGGCGTTGCCATGGGTTGCCCAGAGAGGTTTTAGGTTCTCCATCTCCGGAAACATTCCAGATCAGGTTGGATGGGGCCTTGAGCAACCTGATCTTGAAGATATCTCTGCTGACTGCAAGGGGTTTGGACTAGACGACCTTTAAAAGTTTCTTCCAGCCCAAAGCTTTCTATGACTGATTCTATGATTTAGAATTATAGAATGATTTTGGTTGAAGAAGACCTTTTAAGATCAAATCCAGTCATCAACCCAACAACACCATGGGCATTAAACCACGTCCCGATGTGACATGTTTTAACTTACTGCCCACTCAAACTTCTCTGCCTATCTAACCAGCTGAAAGTCTTGTCATTTTTGCTATGTTTTTTTCTTGCCTTAGTTCTGGGCCATCTGCCTTTTTGGATGCATCTGAGGGAGATTAGAGGGGAAAGAACATTTATCTTCCAAGATCAGGCCTACAGCCATTTTAGAAATTTGTATTATCTTGTAGCTTTAACGAGGCAGTTTCATTATCTACTCTCTTTACTTCTCCATATACTTAGTGAGGCATGCAAATGTTTGCCAAAGGGCTTTCTTATTTTCTTTGATACTTTTCTTAGGATCATAGAGTCTAACACATTTGAGGCCCAGTGCTTCAAGAGTTTTTAATTGATCTAATTACCTGGTTATCTGATCTTGGTCAATAGGAATCTTTTTAACATTCTCATTTCCCTCCCCAAAATGTGCCTTTCTCTCATTGTTGCCATAATTTGTCCCTCCTTTGAGACTACTGATAATTATTGGAGCCCCTCAGTGACATCAAACTAAACTTTATGTCCTTCAGAATTAAGGTAGAACAGGATTTTGCAGTACTTTACTGATGCACAGATTGCATCAGGCTGGTAATGTCCCTCAAACCTCATCTTATGAACCCCCCCGTCAGTGGTCAACCTTCCCAGAGACATGTTGAGTCTGCTCTTGAATGTTTCCAGGGATAGGGCCTCAACCACATACCTGGGAAACCTGTTCCAATATTTTACCAGTCGCATTGTAAAGAACTTCTTTCTTATGTCTAACTTAAATCTACCGCATTCCAGTTTAAAACCACTTCTTGTCCTATCACTACAAGCCCTTCTAAACAGTCCTTCCCTAGACTTTCTATAGGTCCCCTTCAGATATTGAAATGTAGCTATAAAGTCTCCCTGGAGTCTTTCCCTCTCCAGGCTGAACAGCACCAATTCTTTCATCCTGTCTTCAGAGTAAATGTACTCCAGCCACTCTGATCATCTTTGTGCCCATTCTCTAGACTTGCTCCAACCGGTTCATGTAACTCTTGTGTTGGGAACCCCTGAGCTGGCCATGGTACTCCAGTTGAAGTCTCACGAGAGCAGAGTGACAGAATCACCTCTCTTTGACCTGCTGGCCACACTTCTTTTGAAGCAGCCTGGATGCCATTCTTCTCCTTTCCATCTGGAAAGTTTATGAAAAGACATCAAAGTATCACTATGGTTGGAAAAGCCCTTCAAGATCAAGTCCAACCGTTATCTAACTCTGACAGAGCCACTACTATACCATACATAGTATTCTGGCACATGTACTTATTCACCTGTGCAAACTGTTTTGAACAGAGATAAGGCTCACAATAATTATAATCTATATTATTTCCTGTTCTGTTATCCTGTTTCATTATGATGTTTGGAATCAGTCAACACAGACATTCCAAAAGCTGGTACACAAGTCTGTACAAATTTTGACCCTTCCATGACTTCCTGTACGTGTGCTAGAAGTGATAAATTTTCTAGTATGGCTGATTAGTGGTGGAAATTAAAAGCACACTCATATGTCACCATCACTCATGTGGTTTTTTTTTGAATTATGTTTCTGGGAATGCTTTCAACAAAAAGGCGGCAATCATGCATATAGTTAAAGCACACAAAAACAAAAGTAGCTGAGTAGTAAAGCCCACAACAATAAAAAATCCCCAACCTCAAACTATTTGCCAATTTTGTTCTCAAAGAATTATTTTATTCTATTTTAGTTATGTCTTGGAAAATGTTGATCTTGAACTTGAAAGATCCAGCTCAATTCCCACCCACCACTTGTCATCATGTGTGACAGGGTTGTGGGATCCTTTCATTCTTCTGTTGTGGGAAAGTCTTTCTTTAATTAAATGTCCTAGAGAGGAGGGGGCTGTAGTACACCATAAGAATAGAAAGCCACAGTTAATTGAGGTAGACAAATGAACATTTTCTTCCAGTCAACAGGACTTCCCAGCCACAAAGATCATGAAGGGAATGGAATATCTCTCTTATGAGGAGAGACTAAGGGAGATGGGAGGAGGAGACTGAGAGGTGACCTTATTCATGTTCATAAATATGTAAAGGGTGAGTGCCAGGAAGATGGAGCCAGGCTCTTCTTGGTGATGCTTAATGACAGGATAAGGGACAATGACTGGATGTTGAGGCCATTGTAAGTTTCATGTAAACATGAGCAGGAATTTTTTCACCTTGAGTGTGACAGAACACTGGAACAGGCTGCCCAGGGGAGTTGTGGAGTCTCCCTCTCTGGAGATGCCCAAAACCTGCCTAGATGTATTCCTGTGTGATCTGGTGATCTGGTATAGGTGATCCTGCTCTGACAGGGGACTTGGGTTGGATGATCTTTCAAGGTCCTTTCTAGCTCCTGACATTCTGTGATTTTATGATTGTAAACTTTGAGACATTTTAAACTCAACGACATTCATACTGTATTTTCAGAACTTCTCCCTCTGAATGGCAGAACTGACAAACCTCAGTTTCTTGGAGATTTCATTATGTGGTAAGTTTGTTTTCCAGTAAGATTACTGTGTTGCTCTGACTCAAGCTTGTCCTACTTCTCTTTGGGAAACCCTCATTGCAGACGGCTTTCCTAATGCCTTGTCAGTCAAGAAATCTATGTTCATGAGTTACTGGACACCAGAAAATTCACTCTGAGATCAGTGAGGTGCATGCTTTCTGTCATCTGCTGGAGTGCAAATTGAGGCTGATAGTCATCTTGTGATGAGGATATTCATGATACTTTCTCTGTGAGAATCCTCTGGTCTCTAAGGTTTACAGTAGGTGTCAAGGACATGGGAGTGTCAAAATCTATAGTCTCTTCTGTTAGTTTAACTGATACTGTTAGAACAAAAAAAAAAACCAACACTCTTTATATCAAATACAGAAGAAGCTAAGCTCAAAATAAATGTAGGTAAAGATAATTAAAGATTAAGAACCATGATTGTAAGCTGTCAAATAGTCTGATGAAAAAAAGTGGGTGATGAAGCAGTGGAACAGGCTGCCCAGAGATGTTGCAGAGTTTTCTTCTCTGGAGATTTTCAAAACCTGTCTGGATGCATTCCTGTGCGAACTACCCTAGGGGATCCTGCCTTGGCAAGGAGGTTGGACTTCATCTCTAGAAGTCCCTTCCGACCTCTAACATTCTATGATTCTTTGATTTTGAAATGAGTCCTGCCTGTGGAAAACAATGAAAGCAGGAAGGAAAGGGATGTTACCAACTACTGATAAATGTCAGTAAAATCAGGTATTGGATGGGAAAGGATAGATGGATGATGACTTTTAATTAATTATTCAAACAAGGGAACTACAGTCAGCCCAATAACATGAAGAGAAATCAATTTTAAAAGCAAACAAAAAGAACTACTTATTAACGTATCATACTGTTATGATTTAAAGCTCTATTATGACAGGGCAAGAGATCATAATTGAGTTAAAACAGAAAGAAGAGAAATTCATATAGCTCTCAGATCTGTTTGGATATGATCTCTTGCTTTGTAAGTTTCTGGATGCTGAAAGTCAGAAGCTGAGGAGGTAGTACTCCTTCTATACATTCTCTGTTCCTCTTATTCATCTTAAGTTACTGTTAATGCCTGCATCTAGAGACAGGCATTTGTCTTGGTGAGCTCCATGGTTTTCAGTCAAGAATTTCAGTTACCAAAACAGTGAGAATATTGATGATTTCCATCTCCAACGTGTTCCTTGTGAGTGAGTAATGCTTAATCTAATGTGCATTCTCATTTTTGCTGGGCCATGCAGGCTCTCTCACAGGCTGCGGGGTAATTTGAATGCCTAGAAAAGTCAATTGGTGTATTTATTCATTTTGCTTTTGTCTTCTTGGGCTTTTAATCACTGCTTCTGTCAGTTTGTTTAAACGTGCATTTAATAGACATATCTTAAATTAGCCAGAGAAGATGCATGACTTCTTCAAAGAGAAATTCTCCTTAGGTGGTCTGCAGTGTTGCAAAATGGAATTAGCTGAACATCTCCACCATGGGAAATCAGCATATCCCCAACAGTAGAGGCACATCAGCAGTTGAGGAAAGGAGAAAGGTTGTCTCTTCCCAAGGAGTAAGGAAGGTGCACAAACAATAGGAAGATGAGTATGGGGGTGGGCAAAAGACTTTGTAAGAGGAATTAAAAAAAACCCACACAAAAACTCCCCAAAAAAAACCCAAAACAAAAAAATTATTTCCCATTGAAATATATATATACCACTGTACTGAAGTATCTGGCATCTGTCTTTCTGCTTCCCTTTTTTTCTCCCACCCATCAAGGCCACTACTGCTATCTACAGGTAACAGGGTTGAAGGTTATCTCAGATTTCTTGGTCCTTTCTTTTTGACCCTTGTTACTGTAACTTTAATGGCAACACGTTCTCTTCTTTCAAGTCTTTCTACAATCTCAGCAGATGCTCTTCTACATGAAGTTTACAAATGTATTCAGGTAGCAGCTACACACCATTTCCTTTTTTTATCGAATTTGCAGTCTTACTCTAATTTTCTAATCAGAGAATTTGTGGAAAAAATTGTTTGAACTTCTTTTTGTTAACAGTTTTCACTCTGGAAATTTTCAGTAACACTTTCCAAGGTTCTTTTCAGTAATGGAACACTGAATAATGAGAATTTATTTCCAAAAGTAATTAATAAACAAAGAGAAGACACTACTTCCCTATTAAATCAATAGATTAATCAAATATTTTCTTCCTGGCAATTTTAAAAGAAATGTGACTTAATGCAATGCTAATTCTCAGAAAACTGAAAAAAAACCCAAAACAAACCCCAACCACCAACCTTTATTATAGTATGTTGCACATAAAATAGAGAACTGTGAGGTGTGATAATGCAGAAGTGCCTTTGATTTTTAAAGAATATTTTAAGTACTATACCAGTGCATTAAATATATTTGCTGACAGTGTAATCAATGGTCTTTAATGGTCAATGCAGAAAAAATTGTCTTAGACATTCTGTGGTTCAGATGGTGGAAACAGAAATTGAAGCAAGTATGTGTTAAGGGTCGTTTGGATGTGGTGCTTGGTGATACAGTTTAAGGTTGAACCTTATCGAGTAGGGTTATCAGTTGGACTTGGTCTTTTCCAGCCTGAGGGTCTTTTCTAACCTTGTGGTGGTTCAGCAGTTCTCTGTTAGTTCAAACCAGCAGAAACCTGAATGTTAGTGTGATTCTGTGCTATACCATCAACAATATCTTTTCTGAGAACTGAAGACTCTTCAGAGTATCTGCTGTGATTCCAAATGAAGTGCATGGCAGAGGCTATGCTGCAGAGCAGTTAGAGTATGGAAAGCATGAGAACAAAGAAGGTTCAGGAAGAAAGGAGAAAACAGAATCAGATTTCAGATATTCAGTGACCAGACTTTGATGTCAAAGTGCACTGGAAAGAGGGTTTTAAATAAGAAAAAAAAAAATTTACTGCTGCCATGATGCTAAGAGTTGTTAAAAGAAAGAGAGAGAGAATACAGTCTATCCAGACAAAATTGGAAGCTTGAAGTAATAGCAGAAAGCAATCATATTCAGTAAACAATTAGGGATAGAACTAAAGCTACTCTAAAAAATATTTACAAACCACATGAACTAGAAAATAGGAACATGACTAAGAAAGAAAAGGACACAATTAGTTGTGTCCAGAAGAAAACAATGAAAATGGTGAGATATTTGAATTACAGTTTTAGGTTTTTTTTCTTTTCCTTTTGAAATTCACAGTATACAGTGAGAACAGTTCACATGTTCACGTAATCAAAACTGTCCCTGAGCAGAGTAACTAAGAGCTTGGTCTAAATTAACCATCAAAACCTGACAAAAGAACAGACACCATGCAGACAGGTTCAGGAAAATGCTGTAATCAGTATGCTGCTGTGCTACAAAAGGCTGGCACACTGTTAGGATACAATGAGAGGAAGAAGCGGATTCCCATTTGATGTGAGTGTAAAGGGGAAAAACAGAGCAAGACCTCTGCAATTTCGAGTTTTGGTTTGGGGAGACCAAATGTTTCAAAACCATCTTAAATTTAAGCGAAGGAGCCATAACATTCAAATCATATATCAGGTAAGTAGAAATGTTTCATTAAAGAGAAGAAGATATGCTCCAGTCCAGTTTCAGCCTATTTCCATCGCATATTAAAATACAAAGTAACATTGGAAGAAAAAAAAAAAAAACCAAAAAACCCAAAAAAAACAGAAACCCACCAAAAAAAACAACCAACAAACAAACAAAACAAAAAACAACCACCCCAAATCCCAACATACTTTGAAGTGGAAAAAATCGAACCACTTTGATACAGTCAATCTGCTACCTTTGTACCCTTCCTTGTGTGCACTGCACTCGCCCACAGCCCTAATCCCCCAGTTCCTATTTCAGAATGAAACATTAAAGACAACAGAAATTCCTCTTGAATAGCCCAAAGCAACTATATGGTAGCTGCTGGGTGACTCTAACCCCACTTAGAAGCATCCAACATGCTCTGGTCAAGCCATCAGGAACCCACAAAATGAGTTAAAGCTTTGTGGCTCTGCTCCAGTTTCCAGATGGCTGGACTTTTTCCTTCAATGTGGATATTTTATAACCTACATGTAAAATGCCTGTAATAGAAGACTGCTATTCCCACATGGGCCTCTTAGGTTAAATGTACTGTAGGATTAAAACATGGTCTAGACATGTATAAGCACATATGCCTATTGGAGTAGATGTACATATACACTGTAACATTCTAAAATGCTAGAAGTAATGGCTAGATGAAAAGAAAGAGTGAATATCACAAAAGGGATCATTTTTGTAGATGAATGACCACCCTAGCAACTACATAAATCAGTGATGGCTCTCAGGCATGTTTGTTTGGGTGTCAGATATGACTTCCACATCAGAAAATGCTGTTAAAATGGGATGTGGAATAATGTGGGTGGAGAGACCGAGGAACCAAGATCATTTTATTGAGTGGCCTAATAACTATGATTTATTTTATTTTTAAAAAAGCTTATGTTCTACAGAAAATTAAGAAGACAATATGAAGAAAAGAAAACAAAAAGTATGTAATATAGAACTGTCTGGGAACAAAATTTGCAAATTATGACAAAAATATCTAAGAAGCCTCTGCTCACTGAAATCTGCAGTGGAAAAGGCAAACAACGTGCAGTTTATGTTTAGGAATCACAACAGATACCAAAGAATATAGTGGTTCTGCTACAATAAAAATTCAACAGTTGTTTCCTGATAAACTCACGTTTTATCCATAATCAGTTGCTTCAATATACACTAATGGACAAAAAGCATTTCTAAAAGGAGATGGAGTGGAGTGAGCACAATTTCAGTCAGAATACTACATTTTTGGAGAAGGTGAACTACAGTGAAATATATACGAGCTGAGGGAACCAAGGAGAGATTTACCCATAAATTGCTGATGAAGGAGATTGATAAGCATGTACTTGGGAGGAAAATATACAAATTAAATCACCAGGAAGCTGCAATCAAACCAGTCAGGCTATGCAGCTATGGGTGCTGCTCTCAGCATCGTTTTGCAGTCACACCAGATACCTGATGCAGTTCATGTGTGCTGCTGGACTGAGAGCAGTGGAATCGATCTGCAGACAGGCATGAGGGAGTAGCAGAAAGTGGTACCATTTTTTCCAAAATGGACAGAAGTAAATAGATTCACAGGATCACAGGATGTCAGGGGTTGGAAGGGACCCAATGAAATCATCTAGTACAATCCCCCTGCCAGAACAGGACCATACAATCTAGCACAGATCGCAGAGGAACACATCCAGACAGGCCTTGAAGTCTCCAGAGGAGACTCCACAACCTCTCTAGGGAGCCTGTTCCAGTGTTCTGTGACACTTACAGTCAAGAAGTACCCTATTGTGTTGAGGTGAAACCTCCTGTGTTGCAGCTTACATCCATGGCTTCTTGTCCTATCACAAGGAGCAAGTGAAATCTGACAATGACCTTCAGGTAAAGGGGAATAGAGCAAAGCTGGAGGTGGGGAGATTCAGATTAGATGTGAGGAGGAAGTTCTTCACCATGAGAGTGGTGAGACATGGGAATGGGTTGCCCAAGGAGGTGGTTGGGGCCACATCCCTGGAGGTGTTTAAGGCCAAGCTGGATGAGTCTCTGGCCAGCCTGATCTAGGGTAGGGTGTCCTTGCCCATGGCAGGGGGTTGTGGTCCCTTCCAGCCCTGACTAGTTCTATGATTCTTTAAGTTCCAGCTTACCTGCTTGTGCACCATGTTATTTGGTTTAATTCTGCTTGGGACAATTCCAAATCTCCATTTGAAATGATTCTTGAGGTCTCTTCTGACATGATATTCTATGAATCTATGAATCTATGAATTAAGATCTCCCTGATTTGCAAAGCACAGGTGACCAGCTTGCAAAGAGAAAATCAGGACATCAAGTGTGAAGTAGTGTACGTTGTGATCCTGAGCTGGAGTAGAGGTGGAGGATAAAGCAGTGAGCGTATGTGTGTATATCTGAATGTAAAGATCCATGAAACCAAATAAGAGAATTTTAAATATCAAAACACTGCAAGCAAATTCACTCTGGTAAGAAGAGATGATCAGCTGGACGATAAGCAATATTAAAGCATGGAACAGGTTTTGTTTTATTCTTTTGGCAGTATGTTCTTCTGTTCCAGTTTTAATGGAGCTCTTCATATGTTTATGCTTAAAATGTTTCAGCAATTCTTTTCCTTTTTTCTTCTGTTTTTCCCTGTGTAAAATTCTACTGACTTTCAAATGCAAGCAGAACATTTAATTTTGTTCACTCTCAGCTCTCAGAGTAACAGTAATGAAACACAATCAGAAGTGAGTTAGTTGGGATATCTACCTCTGAATAATTTGGGGTTTTGTCCTTTACTTCAGACTATTAGTTTCAGAACACTGTGGCAGCAATGAAAAAACATTGGTTCATTCAAAACCCACTGGACTAGTTGCTCATGCAAATCCCACTGTCAAAGAAGATGGGGGAAATTCTCCCTTTTGCAAGCTCACATTGCTTACAGGATCCACTACCTACCACTTCAAAGTAAGCATCTACCAAGGAGGGCTGAAAAGCTGTTTCACAGTGCAAATCAAAGGCTTCTAGCTCTACAGGGCAGGATGTAGAAGCTATCACTTATAACAATCCATAAAGAATTGAGGGAAGAATATGACCTTTTGATTATTTTTTAAATGTCTGTAGTATGATTACACATAATTTTTTCACAGATAGCATATTGATGAGATCAACCTTGCCATTTCCTGTAGAAAAATGCTTGTTATTATTATTATTTAATATATATATAACACAGCTAATACAAGCTCTGCACATAGAAAGTGAGGTAAAATCCTGCAAAACCAGAATGGCTCTGTCATTATGGCACAAGTAGGAATGTGAGCATAAATCACAGGATCACACAGAGTGACAGGATCTTAGGAGTTGGAAGGGACCTCCATAGATCATTGAGTCCAACCTCCCTGCCAGAGCAGGACCACAGATTCTAGTTCAGGTCACATAGGAACACATCCAGATGGGTTTTGAAAGTCTCCAGAGAAGGAGACTCCACAACCTCTCTGGGAAGCCTGTTCCAGTGCTCTGTGACCCTTACATTAAAGAAGTTCTTCCTCATGTTGAGGTGGAACTTTCTGTGCTGTAGTTTCTACTCCTTACCCCTTGTCCTATCACAGGGCACAATGGAGAAGAGTTTGTTCCCTCCCTCCTGACCCCCAGCCCTCAGATATTTATAAACATTGATTAGATCCCCTCTAAGTCTTCTCTTCACCAAAGAGCCCCAGGTCCATCAGCCTTTCCTCACAGGACAGTGCTCCAGTCCCTTAATCATCTTCATAGCCCTCCATTGGACTCTTTCAAGTAGATCCCTGTCCCTCTTGAACTGGGGAGCCCAGAACCGCATGCAATATTCCAGGTGAGGTCTCATGAGTGCAGAGTACAGGGGGAGAACCTCTCTTGATCTGCTGGCCACACTCCTCTTAATGCACCCTAGGAAAGGATCAGGAAAGCTGCTCTTCATGCAGCCTCTGTGGACTGCTTGTGCGGCTGGTGACTGCAGGGATGGTACTTGTTCTCAAGGTGGTTTTCTTATATTTCAAACACTGCATTCATTTTGTGATCTGAAATTAATAATGTAGATTAGACATAGATTTCTCTTTCCTACTGGATGTGGTATAAAAGTAATGAAGCTGTATCACACCAAAATAAAGTTGCTTTGTACTTCAATACTATTAGAAATGGGGCATGCACAACTCAAAGCAGTTATGCTTAGCACAACATTTTCCTTCCTAATTAAAAGGGAAGAAAGAAACTACACTACTGCGATTAGTGTTATGTAGTAACAGTTTGCCAGCTTAAGATAAAGGATTTCTTTCATAGTCTGTGCTTCATTTCTTAGGAGCAAAATCCAGACAAACTTAAGGCTGTGCTTAGCTTTAAGCATGCCTTGATAACTCAGATGTTTCATTTCTGTAGTAAACAGGACTTAATGAAGTTTTAATAAAGTGTTTTGCTTTCCTCCTAGATAATGTTTTATCTTGGTTAGCCTGGGGAAAAAATAGAAAAAAAAACCAAAAAAACAACAACAAAAAACCTCCACCACCACCAACAACAAAAAAACCCAACCTACCAAGCCTCAAACTGCATTCATTTTCTTTATGCCTCCTCATTTCATTTACAGTGTCATTTGTCTCTCTGATGATGCAGCAGAAATAAAGCCTTGCTTGGTTAGTCTGCATTGCGCCTCACTTTGCCGCTCCAACCCTCTGTGCTTTTGTCCTTATTTACAGTACCTCTGCACATCCCACCACATCAATCACTTCATCCCTCATCACTGAAAGAACAGAAAGTGGAGGTGGGGGAGGAGGGGAACCCGGCACACAAACTGCAGAGTAAAGAATGGTTGGCGTTAAGTTTCTGTCTGTGGAGAAAGGGAGATAAAATCTGTCATGTGAGGTATCTTAGCTGTGAATGACTGTTCTAACTTCATTAAACTATGATTACTGGATTCAGGAGGGAATTGATGCCTGCTTTAAGGGAACATATAATCACTAACACAGCTTTTTCCCTAAAGGGAAATCTGTATGACAAATAACTTGCGAGATATATGTGGTATTTCTATGGTAATTCTATGTTGTCCTCAACAGTCCAAAGGCAAATGCAGGTAACTATAAGGTAGATGAAATACAAGCCTGACATTTCAGCACGTTATTAGCTACGTGCAGGATATGTAGAACATGCCTGCAGTACAGACAGTCCTTCCTTCTCTGGGCTTGCAAATTATCAATTCTCATCTTCCCATGGGAGTACAGCCTGAATGTTGCTCTCATAGAATCACAGAATGCTAGGGGTTGGAACGGACCTCCAGAAATCATCGAATCCAACCTCTCTGCCGAAGCAGGACCATCTAGAGCAGGCCACACAGAAATGCATCCAGGTGGATTTTGAAAGTTTCCAGAGAATAGACTCCACAACCTCTCCAGGCAGTCTGTTCCAGTGCTCCATCACCTTCACAGTATAGAAGTGTCTCCTTGTGTTGAGATGTAATCTCCTGTGTTCTAGCTGATACCCATTTTTCCTTATCCTGTCACTGAGTATCACTGAAAAGAGACTGGCTTCTTTATAGATGTTGACACTGTCCTCTCTCAGCCTTCTCAAGACTAAACATACCCAGTTCTCTCTGTGTTTCTTGATAGGGCAGATGGTCAAGTCTAAAGCTATGTCTTACATTTTAAGACAGCCTTCCTCTCCGACTGTAGTATTGTCATTTCCAATTGAAGTAGTTTTATGCTAAAACATCAGTTTTTCAGTTTCTAGTTTCTGCCAATCACTTTTCCCTTACAACTGTTAACATCTGTTTTCCTTTTGCATTGCTTTTTTAAAAACTAGTCAAGGGTTTGGACAATATTCCCAGTGCAGATATACTTTCCCATGAAAAACATAGTAGAAATGCAACCCTGGCTCAGAGCTTTGGAGATCAATTTCCCTATTATAGTAGGAAAAGTGGAAAGTCTAGACATAAACATGTCTGAACTTCAATTACATTTGTTTTTGGCAGTTTTGTTCTTGGCCTTAAATGATTTTTAACTTTGCTGATTCCAATAGAATGATTCCTGTCTTGCACTATCATAAAGGACAAGCTGGATAAGGAATTGGCTGGATGGTCACACAAAGAGAGTGGTGATCAAGGGCACAATGTCCACCTGGAGACAAGTGGCGTCCCTCAGGGGTCAGTGCTGGGACCAGTGCTGTTTAACATCTTTGTCAGTGGCATGGACAGAGGAATCGAGTGCACCCTCAGGAAGTTTGCAGATGATACCAAGCTGTGTGGCACAGTTGACTTGCTGGAGGGCAGGGATCCATCCAGAGGGACCTGGACAGGCTGGAGAGGTGGGCCCAGGCTAACCTCATGAAATTCAACAAGGCCAAGTGTAAGGTCCTGCACCTGGGTTGCTGAAATCCCAAGCACAAATACAGGCTGGATGGTGAGTGGCTGGAGAGCAGTTCTGAGGAAAAGGACCTGGGGGTCTGAGTTGATGAAAGGCTCAGCATGAGCCAACAGTGTGGACATGCAGCTCAGACAGCCAACCGTGTCCTGGGCTGCATTAAGAGAGGCATTACCAGCAGGGCAAGGGAGGTGATTCTCCTCCTTTACTTTGCTCTTATCAGACCCCACCTGGAGTACTGTGTGCAGTTCTGGAGCCCCCAGTACAAGAAGGACATGGAACTGCTGGAGAGAGTCCAGAGGAGGGCCACAAAGATGATCGGAGGGCTGGAGCACCTCTGCTATGAGGACAGGCTGAGAGAGTTGGGGCTTTTCAGCCTGGAGAAGAGAAGGCTTCCAGGAGACCTTATAGTAGCTTCCAGTATCTGAAGGGGGCCTACAGGAGGGCTGGGGAGTGACTATTCACAAGGTCTTGTAATGACAGGACGAGGGGGAATGGGTTCAAATTGGCAGAGGGGAGATTTGAACGGGATGTTAGGAAGAAATTCTTCACAGTGAGGGTGGTGAGGCACTGGCACAGGTTGCCCAGGGAGGTTGTGTCTGCTCCCTCCCTGGAGGTGTGGAAGGCCAAGCTGGATGAGGTCTTGAGCGACCTGATCTAGTGGGAGGTGTCCCTGCCTATGGTGGGGGGTTGGAACTGGATGATCTTTGAGGTCTCTTCCAAGCTAAACCATTCTATGATTCTATGATTCTATGAATAAAAATTAATGTGATAAAGAGCTGGTGGAGTCACTGTTCCTGGAGGAGTTCAATAAGTGTGTGAGCATTGCACATGGGACATGGTTTAATGGCCATGATGCAGTTAGATTGACGGTTGGACATGATAATCAAAGAGGTCTTTTCCAAATGAAAAAATTCTATGATTCTATGATTCTATATTGTTGTCTAATAGTAAGAAGTAGGAACTTGTCTTTATGTTTTGTGGGTATATTGCTATGCATTATTCAGTTTAGAATGATGAACCATATCAGACCCTAATTCCAAACGTTCTGAGCTCAGATAACAGAATCACAACACTAAATGATACAACTAAGGTGAAACACTGGCTGAAACGGAATTTCAGGACCCCAGTTTGTATTGCTAAATAAGTGTTCTGGGAACAAACAGTTCTGTTTGACTTGTGTTCACACTGCTCAGGAGTACTCCCTTCCAGATGAGATTTTTCTTGGATAGGGTTAATTTGAGCAGAGCAAAGACCCTGGGAGATAGCTGAAAGGTCTGCAGTGGGCACAACAAAGGTCCAGACTCACTCTCTGGCTTTCTGCACAGGGGTTCAGAGTTAGCCTTCTGGAATGGTTTATTCCAACAAGCAAATCACAGTGACCCCACTAGCAAACTAAAAGTGCTCCCAAAAGGGAAAATAGTATCTAGACTTTACATGTTGCACTTGGCAGTGCTATAGACCCAAAACCGATCTGATCAGAGCATTGTCAGACAAGGAACTGGAAAGTTGACTCAGTTACAGGAAAGATGTGACTTATATGCAATCTAAAAAGCTGAGATGGGAGAGAGTGAGGGGGCTGGTGAAAGGAAGACCTAAGGAGTGGAGTATGTGTTAATCAAAAGCACAAGAGATGAAAAACTGGAGTAGATATTGTGGAAGATAAATACCTAGAAAGGCTACAAATGTCTGAGAGGGAAAATGAGAAGAAAACAAAATAAAAGAGATCTATTACACCAGGAACGTGCTTTATGTCCACACTACGCATATTGTGACTGGAAAAAGGCTTCAAGTTGTTGCTTCATAGCACTTCTCTCCACCTCTAAACCCACAATGCTGATAACTCTGCTGTTTGATCCATATGACCCTGAGCAGGTAGAATGATTTGGATTGTGCCTGTGCTAAAATGAGTTTTTCTTTCTTAAAGCTTATAGTTAAGCCTTAACTCAGCTTGTTAGACATTCAATGTTTCTATGAATTTTTTGCCTCCAAGGCTTAGCCTTCCTTCTCAGGACAGATCCCTTTAGCAACTAATTTGTGGAGACAGAAGGTGAGAAGCAGAAAGCTGGAGTTGGACACAGTGATGGTCATACAAGTTAGAGCAAACCCATTAAGTCCCATTCTCCTTGAATCCTCATCTTAGACCCAACCCACAACTATGTCCCTCCTGTTCTACATGAGTTTAACCTTAATGACATCATTGGGGAATCACTGGTGGGAAAGAGATTCATATAATTGAATTGTGTTCTCTAGACTATTGTGCTCACAATGCATACCAGAGTCATTATGGAAATGATGAATTGTGACTGATCTTCAGGCAAATCTGATGTTCATAACCATCCAGTCACATATTTCCTCTTATACTCAGTTAAAATTGCAGGTGTTCTCCTTGGAAGTAAAACATTGATATATGCCTGTAACTTTGCAAGGACAAGTAAGCTGCTTTTGCTGTACTTTGGTGGAGCAGTTTATGTCAAATGGATAATACCTGGATGCTGTTGATCATACAAATCTGCTTTAATGTCTGTAACAGTGCAAAAAGGAGGATGCTGCACCCTGAGAAGTGCAGTTAGCTGGAACCCTTGCTGGTTGAAATAACAGAAGACAAATAGGGTATCCTTGGCATGGTAGAAAGTGTGTGTGTGGGGGGGTATTATATAAAACACAGCATGGTCTGTATGTTTTCTGGATTGCAGCATGGTTAGGAGATACTTTCATAACAAGTTGTCAGGAAGCTCAGATAAGATATTTGGCTTATCCAGAGATGAGGCAGCCAGTACTGTCATTAAGAACAGAATCAACTCCAGACTGTAGACTCATAAATTTAGATGCCTCAATATGCCTGCAGGGGAGCTATATCCCTAATTTCTCATTATACTTAGTAGTAACCAACAAAATGAAAAGAATCTGGAGAATTGCTCAGCTCACTCTAATATAGGTGGATTCAGCCAGGTTCCACTGACTGCCTTAAGTAGCTCCCAATTAGCTAGAAAAGTGGATTAGTTGTCTAGTTCTACACCTGCTTTTGCAATCCACAAGCAAAATGTCTACAATCTAGAGCTAAATTCCATGTCCATGGTGTGATGCTGCAATTATAGTGACATAGATGCTCTGACATTCAATCAGTGAGATAATCATATTGCATATCTAAGAGGTTGTGTGTATAGAAAGGAGGTCAAATTATTAGAAGAATTTTCCATTGCAATAATGCTTTTCTGACACCAGCAGTGTTTGATTTCTAGCAAAGTAAGCTAGGACATGTTATAATAACTGTAGTAGGGCAGGTCAGTATTTAAGCTAGTAGAAGCAACAAGTATAAAATTAAGGCTTGAGTAAATCTGATCATCAGTGCAATTGGCACATTGAGGAAAGAATGAAGATTATAGTTCACAACAGCCTGTTCACAAATGCCTGAAATACCAGTTAGACACTAACTGTTATAGTGATTGTATGTATCAGGGCAGTTGTTATTTCAATTCACTCACTAACATTGTAATACATCTTCTCCTGCCTTGGGGAATTTGGTACATAATGGTTTGTTACCTATTGATTCTCTGAGGAAAGAAAAAAACTAGTTTTCAACTAATCTAATATTAACTAGAATAATAGATATGAGTTATTGGGAATTTTTAATGGGAAAAAACTTAACTGGTTTAGTTCTAATAAGCAGACTACTTGTACTAAAGTGAACATTTTATGTATATGTATATGTATATGTATATAGGCAGGGTTGCGGTTATTTTGCAGGGGGTTACAGAAAATAAAAATAAAAAATATTTGACTGAAACTAAACTTCTTGAGCTAATTCATAGAAAGTTTATTGTTTCATTTAAACTATCTTGGAGTTCTAGATTTCTAAAAGTATTTTTGATTTTCCTTTGTCTACATCCTAATCTTTACACTAACTATTATTTTCTGTTTGATATGTTCATGCAACGAGAAGTTTTAGCCTTTATGAACTTTGTTTAAACAGGCAGTATATTTTCATTCTCAAAGGAGGAACTGGAAAATTTCCCACAGCCATAATTTTTTGTCTGGGGGTAAATTTTACTGTAGTAATGGGACAGATGAGCCCAGGATATTGCATTTGCTCATGCAGGACAGATAGAGTTCTTTAGCTTTGTATTTATTTTTCGGAGATTCAGTGGCTAAAGACATTCCAACATTGAAGTACCAAAAAGAAAATAAATTTGACAAATTTAGAATGGAAAATTAGAGAGATGGATGTACAGATGGTAAATGAAGCTATCTCTTTAGCATACATTTCTCTGATCATTTAGCCTTTATGTGACAGGAGAAATCAACACAGACTTGGAATAAGAAATCAATACCAAAGAATATCAGCTAGAAGTTTTTCTATAGACTGTGTAGATATGGAAGTTTTTTACTGGAGTTTTAAAATCTTGATTGAAACCACTAAACTGTCTCTGGATTTTTCACTTTGTAGTTACAGCTGATGTGTTTCTATTTAAAACAAAAAATTATTTTCCAGGGAGCTAAGATAAACAATGCAAATAGTATCAAAGAAAGCATGCAAAAGAGATCACACAGACAATCATTGCAACTTTTGTTTTGCTTAGCTTGTGCACAAAAATTGTCATATCTAAGGCATATAGAGGGAGGGAAGGTGCATTTGCTCTTCCTCTACACTGTTGGCAGGACTTAACACGTAAATAATGATTCCACTTCTTGTAGACATGGCTAGCAGTTGAGGAAAATAGACCGTGAAGCCATGGTCATGCTAACATTTGGGAAAACAAGAAGAATTATGAACAGTTATATATATGTGTGTTTGTATCAAGAATTCAGATTTAAAACAAAGAAACAAAGTACTGAAACTGTGATATGGTATAACTGAAGTGGTGATATAGAAAGACAGAAATGAAGTATAATAGCCAGGACCGTAAGTTTGCACAGTCACCACCAAATGTTTTAGGTTGGAAGGGACCTTTAAAGATCTGAACCATCCGTCTAGTTCAACTCCCACTACAGTAAGCAGGGGCATCTTCAACTACACAAAGTTGCTCATCTCTATGCTTTGGACTTCAGAGACATGGGGAAACTACTGTCTCTCTGGACAACTTGTTTCAGTGTTTCACCATCCTCAATGTAACAAATGTATGCCTTGTATCTTTTGTAGATCTAACATCTTACAGTTTAAAATTGTCACTCTTTCTTGTCTCAGTTTTCCTTATAGGTGCTCTTTAACTATTGAAAGGCTTCAGTAAGGTCTCCTCAGAGTCCTTTTTTCTCCAGGATGAGGAACTCCAACTTTCTCAGCCTATCGTTAGTGTGTTTGTAGTATGCTGGCTTCATGGGGGCAGCAGAGACCAGGATGTGATGTTATATTCACTGTTGAGTTGCAACCCTTAAATAGGCACAATCTGGCCTTCCTTACTGGATCAAGCATCAACATCAGTTCATCGGTATAGATATAAGAATCTTTCTCAAGGATTTGGTCTTTATTTTCAACAGTGAATATTGGAATCTAATACTAGGTAGAGCTTTGTCAATAGAAAATCAAAATGGGGAAAAGAATTGTCTCAGGCTACAGAACTGAACTGTGCTGTAGGTGGTGATGTTTAAGGGCCCTCGCCTGCTTCACTGAGAACAAAGATATTAATCAAACCCATTGTTTTCATATTATATGCATGTGTAGAATATTAAATATATTATATATTATAGTAAATATACTATGACTAATATAATACTTACTATACTAAGAGAAATTAAAAGGCATGTTTTTTTGTTGAGCCCCTTTACTTCATGGACTCAAGTCATCACTGCCAATCCATGCACTGAACCATACAGCAAGAAACACCATCAACACCAAGAACTGAAAGCCATCATCTGAACACAGCTCAAACAGGCTGGTGCACATCCTTTCCTCCAGACAAGAAAATCAAACCACCAGTTCACTTGATTTTATAAATTACACATCACCAGGCTGGAAGACAACTGAGCTATCAAAGGGAGAGAAAATCTGGAATCCTGAATGTTGATATTTGGTGTCACTTTGCAGAATGTAACCTCATTTCAGAATTTGCAGTGATTCCTGTTATTGCATGCAACTCCTACTTTCTTCTCTTTTGGGACATGTTTCTGTGTTATGCAGCTACCTCAAATATGCTTTTGCTTTAAAGACAGATGCAAACAGGTGTTTAATGAATCTGTCATTTCCTTATCTTTTCCATTTCTACAGCCTGATTATTTCTAAGTGCTGCACTGTCTTTTAGCGACATTCCTCGTAGGAAGGATAAGTCACATTTTCTTCTGTATTTCTAATATTTGTGTCAGCTTGGGAAAAAAATATCCTCTCAACACTAAATCTTTAGAACTGGAAGAAAAAAAAAAAAAAGAAAGAAAATGAATAAGTTGATATATTAGACATTAAATCTGATGTGATGTTTTACAAGTTTGATCTCATAAGGAGCATGTTGTCAAAGGAAATTCTTCAGCTTGTTCACATGCTTATGAACTGAATGCCATTTCACTGCTTGATGGAAGTGATTTAGAATAATATGCTTAAATGCCGTATATCATAGGTGAGCAGTTTTCTCCAAGACCTGCTGTATACAGTCTAGGCTGATTTTTAAAAGTACTGTCAGTTACTGCTATAGTCTAGTACTCCTCAAGTTGACATATTCTGAATGGCAGATTGAGGATAAGAGTGAAATACATTTAAATGTGAAGATACAGGGAAAAGGGAAAAAAAAAAAAGAAAATGAAATTGCAAAGAGATTCAGGGAATATCTAAAAAGCATTCAGGTCTACAAATTGCAATCAAGATGAGAATCATAAGAAGCCTACTACAGTATGGTCTGATAAGTTATATGTAAAAACCCTGTAAGAGTGATATGTGCATGCCATCTTCTTTACAAAAGGTTTAGCTGAATAGTTTTAAGAAAGTGAGGTAAGTGATAAGAAAGTGATAAAGTTTGATTTTCAGTTTAAGATTAGTGTTGAGGTCTTTTTTTCAAATGAGAAAATGTGAGTTCAAGGCTTGAAATTCTGTTTCACTGAAACTTGGACTCACAATGTCTTCCCATCTTTTAAAATTGTATTTGCATTAAGGGCTTTGAAGCAAATACAAGTGGAGGAAAACCCATCCAAGAAGACTGTATTCTTTCTAAGTAATCAGTAGTTCCCTGATTAGATGTAGCCTGGCTATTTTTTGGCTGCAATCACACTGTCATTGGATGATGTCAGCTAGTGTGATGAATCAATCAGTCATGCCTCTGCCTCTAAGAGCTCCCAGAAATGCAGGTGTACTGCTTGCCACCTGCATTTCCTGGCTTACTCAGACATTCCACAGTACTCACAGATTAATAAGTAAAAAAACACCCACGACAAAACCAAATAATAACAAAATTAGCAATCAATCTACTAACCAAAACCCCACATTTTCCCCACTTTTCTATACATCATCTGAACTCCACGTCAATACATGGGGAAGTCCTAGTAGGATACACTCACCTATGTTTTCATGGAATCACAGAATGACAGGGGTTGGAAGGGACCTCTGTAGGACATCTACCCCAACCTTCTGACAGGTTCACTTAGAGAAGGTTGCACAGGATGACATTCAGGCATTTTTTTAATGACTCCACAAGTGGAGACTTCTCCACCACTCTGGGCAGTCCTCTACCACACTCAAAGTAAAGAAGGCACTCCTCATATTTCCTTCCCATCAGGAAGAGTGAAATGGAAATCCTTCCCATTCCATCTTTTTCTCCACTGTTTAAAAAAACCTGTCCTCCTTAAGCCAATGTGGTCTTTTCTGATTTACATGGGATACATATAAGCATTATCTGCAGTATCAGTAGATATTATTTTGCTGATTTCTTTCAAATTGATATATCAGTCCTGCAATATAGCAAATATTTGTAATGGCAGTGAAGATACTGGGATTGCTCACAAGGGAGTAGTTACAAGGGGGTTTTATCTTCCTTTAAATTTTTTTTATATACAAAATTGAGAACAAACTAATTTGTAGCTAATCCCTTTTCATGGAAAAAACAGAATGACAAAAGCAATCTCTTAAATAGTTCAAAAATATGGATAAAAATGTGTACATGTACATATTATTGGGAAACATCTAATAACTATAAACTCAAATTTTTAGTTTTAGCCATGTGTGTATGCCTGAAAACCTGTTTTTGGTCTAGTCTGTTTGGACTAGACTAGGAATGATACACTCAGATTTTAAAATGGTTAAAATAGAGAGCCCCAGGAACTACTGACATTGCTAGCCTCACATCTCTGTCCAGAAAGGTCATGGAACGAATCCTAGAATCATAGAATGCTTGATCTGAAAGGGAAAGGTCATCTAGTCTAACATCCCTGCAGTTAGGGGGACATCTCCAACTAGAAAAGTTGCTCAGGGCCACATCAAACATGACTTGGAATGTTTCCAGGATGGGCCATCGACCACCTCTCTGAGGAACCTGTACCAGTGTTTCACCACTCTCAGCATAAAAATATTCTTCATTCTATCTACTTGGAATCTTCTCTCTTATCATTTCAAACCATCATCTCTTGTCCCGTTGCAACAGGCCTTGATGAAATGATTGCCCTCATCTATCTTATAAATCCTTTGTAAGTATTGAAAGGCCATGATAAGTTCTCTCTGGAGCCTTCTCTTCTCTGGGATGAATATCCCCAACTCTTTCAGCTTTTCCTCATAGGAAAGGTGTTCCAGCCCTCTGATCATTTTTGTTGATTCTTCTGGATCTCATTAAAAAAATGTTCATGTCTGCTATATGTTGGATACTCCAGAGCTAGACATAGCACTCCAGGTGAGCTCTCACTAGATAGGAGAAGATTGTTAAAATCTCATCCCTCAGTCTCCTAGCCATGCCTCCCTTTATGTAGCTCAGAATATGGTTGGCTTTCTAGGCGGTGAATTCACCATTGCTAGCTCCTGTCCAAGATTTCATTCACCAGCATCTCCAAATTCTTCTCCCTGGGGCTGTTTTCAATTCCATTGTGGGAATACAAGAAGAAATGTGAGAAAGGAAAATAGAGCACTTGACTTTCACTCCCATAGCTTCAGGATGCCTTCCACAGGGGAGTAAGAGATAGTGGGACATCTAGCCAGGGAAAAACAGGTTATAATGCATATTAAAGAGAGGGAAGTGCTCACCTGGATTATATTAATGTGTTGTTTGTATGATGGGATGAAAGGAGTCACCATGAGGGTGACGAGGTCTTTTTGGCCACTTCTTTGGCTATGACCTTTATGGTCACTGGCCTTTTTTGATCTCTTGCTTCTAGTCCTCTGTCCTGCACAGTCCTCATGTTTGCACTGGCCTAGAATAAAGAGCACCTGCTTCGATCCAAAGTGTGTCTGTCAGATTACTGCCAGCAACAAGTGGTGGAGAATGCAGGCAATGAGCCCAGGGAGTTTGTGGCTGCTCCCTCCCTGGATGTGTTCAAGGGCAGTCTGGATGAGGTCTTGAGTGAATTGTTCTAGTGGGAGGTGTCCCTGCCTATGGCACAGAGGGGTTGGAACAGGATGATCTTTGAGGTCTCTTTCAACCTAAACCATTCTATGATTCTGATTCTATGATTCTACAAGAATCATATGCAGCAACATCCCATCATCTCACAGCCTGTACCAATACTGAGGATTGTGCTGCTCCTGGCATAAGATCTTGCACTTGGCTCTGATGAAATTCATGAGATTCATACAGCCCACTTCTTACGCTTGTCCAGGTAGCATGTCCAAAATTGTTGATGAGATTTTAGACAATAGATTGCTCAAGAAAGACAAGATGATGAGCAAAAAGAGTTGCAATGTTTTTCTGTCACCTACCATAGCTAGCAGAAATCCAGTGACATTCTGGTTTAAAGCCTACTCTATTTTGATATTTGCATTGATTTTCATATTAATTCATAATGTCACCTGACTAATGTACCAAGGTAGACTCAATTACCTTTATCTTTATGCATTTTGATATGTCTTTACATTTATCCATTATAATACCATCGTGAGGTAGAAATAGTCTTACCTGACAGTTTACCCATACTGGATAATGAACTGCAGCAGAAAGAAGGACACACCTGAATCTTTCAACATGTTACCATATGCAATATGCATTGAAATTAGGATTTAGTCCTAAGTTAGATGTTCTAAGTAAATACAAAATTTAAATCCACTTCTCTAATCCATGGTAAGCTTCATCTTGCCCCATTCCAGGTATTGGGTACATGCCCTCACAGCAAGATAATTCCAGCCCTCTGGAATTTCAGACATGCTCTGGACCTGTGCAAAAAAAGTCCTTCTTGTGCTGAGAGCTTCAGAGATGGACACAGTAAGATCTCACCAGAGTGGAGTAGAGCTCCCTCAACCAACTGCTTCTACAGATGGGATAAAATTCCTGTCTTAATTTCCATGTTTAGGATAACTGAAGCTGAAATAATCCATACATGCACACCACATACACACATACTCCTTATATCCCTTGTAATCACGGGAGATAAGGAATCACTTTCAGATCTCTTTTAAATATTTTGAGTATCTAAAAGTGCTTGTCTCTCTCCTTGGATTTTAAATGTAAATTGGTTGACCAGCTCAGACACAAACATCTGTAAATTGTTCAAATGATTTGTATTGCAGGTTATCACCTAGGTTGCTACTCTAATATGATGCCCTGATTAGTGGAGATAATAAAGATCTACTAGGAAAAACATGACTTGCAGTTTCTTAGACAAATTTGATTTAAGCGACTAAAATGACATCATCAAAGAATTACATATATGGATTGTTCAGAAATATATATGCATATTTTTATGAGTTCTTCTTTAAACTTGTTCCCCTTGTTCTCAAAGTTTTGGAATTCTTATTAAAATAGTGAGCACCATTTTCTTGTTTTTAACTATTGATGATCTTATAAAATGAAATCTCTAAATTCAACATAGAAGGGAAATTTTACTTAGCGGTATGTTGTTGAATATGATGAATGAAAGAATCTTTATGATTTCTCTTTAGGTAGCTTTCTGTTTGCTTCATTAAACATGAGAAACTTTTTTAAATGGAGCTTATGAAAGTAACAGTAAGGTAGAAAAAGAAAAAATGCATTCTTTACAAGGCAAACTGAATCACAAGAAAAGTTTCAATGGAAAGAACATATGTGGATAATGTTGGGTTTTGTTTATTTTTTCCCGAAGTTCAAATGTATATCGATGCTTACAAATATATAACCTATATCCTCAGCAGGCTTTTCTCATCTGTGTCATATATTTCTTGGAAGATTTTCAAGATAGCATTTTCATGCCTTGATTTCATATTGGATTTTTTTGATGGTGCTATGAGGCAGAATTCACAGGTATTTCTGGAGAATTTGATGGCTAAATTAATAGAAGATTTGCAAATGGATGATCCTCATGAACTACCTAAGAAGAGATGCAGATCCAGAGTCTGATGTTAGTCTTCCAGTTTTAGTCCTATTTAACCCCCCATAGATTCATTTTAGCTGAGAGCTTATTTCATATAAGTTAAAGGACCCAGAAAGAAAGAAAAAAAGAAAAAAAAAGAAAAAAAAAAGGATTAAAAGACAGCATTTAAATTATTTTTCATTCTGCTTTCATTGATCAGAAGGAGTAATTTTCTAGAAATATTCCTACTGGGAAATGTGTGTAGTTAGGTTATTTGTACATAAATATGCAGCAATAAAATTAAGGAAATTATATTTTTAATTTCTTTGAAGATGCTGACATATCTAATTGCTCATCAGGGGAGTTTAGAGGATACAGCTATGAGTATCCCCAATAATCTGTACAACAGCTTTCAACGCTACGCTACATTTACTGGTTTATTAGTCATTGTTTTTATATGGCAGAAGCTTGTAACACTTTAGTTACCACTTAAGTATTCAAATATGAATTTGTGCAAATTTCTGCTGCTTGCTTTCACAGTTGTCAGTTTTATTCTTTCTGTAAGGGTGGAAGGGAGTTTATACTAGGTCACTATAACCATTTTAGTACAAAAATAAGCCATATTTCCACACTCCAACAAATTAGGACAAGACCATCTTTTGAACTGTAGTTATTGGGAAAATCTATTCAGCTGTGGATTTAGTTTTGGTTGTTGGTTTGGTTTTTGGGTTTTTTTTTAACTTCTAGTAAAATATGGAGAGGGGAAAAATACATGACTTTGTGCTGATAGGACTTATATCAGTTTAAATCCTTTTCTTCCTGGCTAAGGATGTCAAACCAGCAATCACTTCTATTTCAGTGTACGAGAACTAAGGGAAAGCAAAAGCTACATGGCTAGCCAGGTAGCTACATCACAAATACTGTGTGGAAGTATTGCCCTGCCTGGTATCAGACTTCCACGTATGGCTAGCACATCTCAAGTTATTCTTTAGACTGTACAGTCACTGCTCAAGGTAACTTCTGAAAACTGACAGTCTCAACATCAGTGCAAATTTAGACACTGCGCAGCTTCAAAAAAGGGTTCATCAGTAATCCAGATCACTCAGCCACTAATTCAAGCCAGGAAAGTGTTCTATTATGCTTTCAAACCTTTTTCTCACAGAAATCTTGATAAGGTCTTGAGTGGATAGTGCTCCAACTCTTACAGTTTAAGAAAGGAAAGCAGTTATTTTACTAATTCCAGTCGCTCTTGAATCCAGGACTGTACTTTATGGTAGAATCGAGATGCAGATTTTCTTAGAGTTTCACAGGTGGGAATCTTATTCCTGGATGCTGTTGGTAATGTGAGGTTAGTGAGTAAGCCCCAAGGCTTCTTCTGCATTTGTTCCTTGGCCAGCTGATCCGTCACAATGGCTTGTCTCATCATATCCCATCTGGTATATATTTTCTTGGCTAGTTGAGACAGCATGTGGTTTACTTTTGCACATGTTCCTTGTTCTTTTTATATCAGTAATGACACAGTGTCATAATAATAGAAATAAAAAATAACTGCAATTCTTCCAAAAGTGAGAGCACTGATCTCTTAACTAATAGTATTGGCTTAATTTGCCTGAGACTCTCTGTGGTTTGGATCTGCTGACAGTGCTGAGGTTTATCCAGATGCAGGGGATTATGAAGTCTTGGACAGCATTACCATTTTCTGCAGTTTTTACTGGGAAACTTACATACCTGGTATCACTGAACAACTTAGGTCTTGGAGTCATATGAAACTTTAAACTTTCATTTAAAAAAAAATAGTTTCACTTGTGGAGTAAACATGCAGCACCTCTTGAGGTCTTTCTAAAACACTGAAAAAGTAAAGGGTCTAGAAGGCACTATCACTATGATAATTGTAATGTACAATGCTACCAGTGTTAAATTAGCAAGTTGTAACAACAATTTTTCTTCTTTCTCCTTTTATTTTCTTTTTTTCTTTTTCCCCGATTTTTTTCCTTTTAACAATAGAAAATAAAAGATCTTCCTTTAAAAAATACTGTTATTCTTTGTCCCTTCACCAACTGGACTGAATGTAGTTACCCTGTTGGCTCAGACTCTTCATCCATATTAGTTCTGCATCCCAAGTTCAGCCCCAGCCAGTACTGCAGCTAAGTGGGCAATGATTTAGTTTCCTACATGCTTTTTAAAAAATCCCCACAAACACAAAAAGACAAATAAAATATATTTTATAAAAGGACAAAATAAACCCCAGCAACCACATAAAGATCTGTTTTCTTTAGAAATATCAAAGCCTTATTTTCCATACTTTGTAAACTCATGGTCATATATGCCGCAACAACTTTGTTGGCAAAATGAGCAATATGGTAAACAAACAAGCAAACAAAAAACACCAAACCAAACAAAAAAAATCCCTCAAGCAAATGATCAAACAAAAAATCCCCAACCAAACAAACTAACAATGTGTATGAATGTCCATCTTTCTTTAAAAAGTGTTCAGCATATATTTATTATAAATATTTATTATATTTATAAGAAATATAATAATAAATATTATTATATTTCTTATAAATNAGATTTGTTCTCTGCAATCTTTGGAAATAAAAACAAAAAATAGGAAACTACTTTGCTGAAATTTCTAATACAACAGACAATGGCAGATGCTACAAAGTTGTATTTACAGTGCTAACGAAGTAGATAATACTAATGACTAACAGCTCAAAGGTTATTTAAGAGTCAGTTCAGAAGATTACTTAAGAGTCAATTCAGAGCTGGTAATGAAAGTTTGTACAAAAAAAAAAAG
>VWZI01002891.1:0-57547 GCA_013396835.1 Psilopogon haemacephalus | reverse complement strand
CATGGAAAAAAAAAAAAAAAAAAAAAAAAAATCACCTCACAAAATTGAAGAAAATGGAGCTCTTAACTAAAGAGACTTATTTAGTACTCTTGCACTTCAGCAAATTAACCAGTCTATTGCAGTCATTGGAGTAGTCTTCAAGTGGGCAAACACCTGGCTGGCACATTTAGAAGGTATATTTAACTGCATTTTGCTGTTGCATCTGTAAACCCAAGCACTTTCCTTTTTTGTTTTTACATAACTGAGTATTTTGCTGAAATGACCTGCTTGCCTATCTTAATTTGTCTAATGCCTGAGACACTGCATTAGGGAACAGTCTTGTGCTTAAAACAAAACTAATTGAAAAATGAAATTCAGTGAGACTTAGACAGGCTGGAGAGTTGGGCAAGTGCAAGGGCAAGTGTACAGTCTTGCACCTGGGAAAGAACAACCCCAAGTATCAGTATGGGTTGGAGATGGATCAGTTGGAAGGCAGCAAAGGGCCAAAGTATCTGAGGGGTCCTGGTGGATGGAAGGTTGACCATGAACCAACAGTGTGTTCTTGTGGCCAAAAGGCCAGCACCATTCTGGGATGTATTAGAAGGGCTGTGGTTAGTAGCTCAAGAGAGACTGTACTCTGTGGTGGTTTAGCAGTTTCCTGCCCCCCACCCTTTGATATAACCCAGGCTAGGACCCAGAATGGATGGAAGTTGATAAATGAAGCTTTATATTGACAGCAATACTCAATATACAAGCAAGTATTTACAATGTATAACAGATATTTACGGATATAAACAGTGAAAAGGTAATACAGAAACACCACATCCCTCTCAGAGATCAAAAATCCCTAGAGGGATTTTCTAACCACCCCTACCACCTTTCCCCCCTTCCCCAATCTTATGTCACCATCTGTTGATGCAGAAGATAGGTGAAGGTAGATCGGCCAGGGGAGTTAGCAGTAGAAAAGAAGTTAGCAGAATTATTAAGAATCAGCTACAAAAGGCAGGGACAAAGGAGCCATGCAAGAAACAGCCACAGCCCAGATAGTCCTGAAACCATCTGACTTACCTATATTTGTGTTACAACTCTAGAAACAATTTTTTTTTCTTTCCTTTCTCAGTAGAGCTCTGAGTGGAGTAGCATCATCTGTTTTCCTCTCTCAGCCTGTAGTCTAATTGTCTCACTCAAATCCTCCAATTAGTTCAAACCAGCAGTACTCTACCCTGCAGAGGCTGCATCTGGATTATTGTGTCCACTTCTGAGCCACTTCAGTTAAAGAAGGACATCAGGGAATTTCTTAAAAGAGGCCAGCACAGAGCCACAAAGTTGATCAAGGGAGTGGAACATCTTCCTTAAAAGGAGTGATATGGGAGCTGAAGCTCTCTAACTTGGAGAGAAGATTGAGGGTTGATATCATTAATGTTTATAAATATATAAAAGGTGAGTGCCAAGAGGATGGAGCCAGGATCTGCTCAGAGATGCTCAATTACAGGACAAGGGGCACTGGGTAGAAGTTGAGGCATAGGAATTTCTATGGAAACATGAGGAAAGTTCTTTTTCACTGTGAGGGTGATGGAACAGCCTGCCCAGGGGAGTTGTGGAGTCTCCCTCTCTGACTATGTTCCAGACCTGCCTGGATGCATTCCTGAATGATCTGGTATAGGTGATCCTGCTCTGCAGGGGAGTTGGAGTGGATGATCTTTCAAAGTCCTTTCCAGCCCCTGACATTCTGTGATTCTGTGATCTGATTTATTGTGATTATTACTATCACACATCTAAATCATGTGTTTGGTGATGGCACAGCCCCTTCTTTTTAATCTTTAGGGAAATGTCAAAGATGGAAAAAATCTGTTATGTGGACAGTGTCTTCTACTGACACACATGATGAGATGTCTGATAGACTTGAATGGGAATAGTATCCCCAGGCAACCAAACCTATTAACCTTTTTTCAGCAACTGGCTAAATCTAAAAACCTCAGTATTATCAATTCATACATTTGTACAATTCTCAATGAAATAGAGTTATTCAGAAGGAAAATAATGTGCTGCTCTACAATGTAATATTAACCACCAAGCTAGTGAGAAAATTGTACAGAAATATCAGCATGGCTACCCTGAAGATAATTAAGCAAAAATAGTATTTACAGATTGCTGGACAACCTCTCAGTTGATGTGAATATGAATAGATGGTGCAAGCATAATAGGAGAGATGTAGCCAGATTTTTCAGGGATGGAAACACAAATAAAGTAGGTAAGAAACAAAGCCAGTGTAACTATATATAATGAAGACATGTAGCTCAGAAGCTCTAGGCCTTTCAATTCAATGGCAGACAAGTAAGCATTTTGAAAATATGCATACAGCAGTGACATGACTGCAGTCAAGAAAAAGGCTAACTCATGCCAAAGGACAAAAAGTAGCCCAGTTTTTAGATTATCATCATGCCATGTCACACAGACAAACAAAGGGACATGTCAGTGAAATGAAGGGAAGATCATATGTATTCAAAATTGGAGAGTGGCTTACTATTAAGCTTTTTCTGCATATGGTTTACTACTGACCATAACATATATGGGTTTGTTTTCCTTCCTTTTTTCCAAGCTTTCCCTTTTCTTCTTCATTCCTTTCATGCTCCTCTGAAAATAAACCATAAAAAATGGATAAATCCAGGAAAGAGGAAACAATGCCTTTATGCAGTATGTCAGTCAAAATAATCATGCTGCTGGTATTTTTGAGCATTTTTTTTCCTCTTTTTCTTTTTTGCTTTTTCCTTTTCTTTTTCTTTCTCTTTTTATTTTTATTTTCCTTTTACTTTTTTCTTTTTTTTTTTATTTTTCTTTATTTTTATTTTTCTTCTTATTTTCCTTTTTATTTTTTTTTCTATAGTTTTAATTATTTTTTTTTTTTTTAATGACAGCTGATTATCAGCTCTGATTATCATTCCTTGCTACCAGCAGCTGTCAGGATACTTATTCTTGGTATGGATGCTCACAAATAGCTAGAAAAGGCCTATCAAAATCAATTTTTGAAGTTTGAGAGATCTGCATGTGGCACTCATATTTGTGGATGTCCAAATACAGAAGATGATATTTTTAGGAATGAAAGCATACCGGCAAAAAAAGCTGAACAGCCACCATGCCCACCACTGGGTGAGCTCTTTCTTTCCACCCAAATGCCAGGATGGGACTCCCATGTTAGCAGAATCATATGGTTATTTTGGTTGGAAAAGACATAGCTTAGTGTCATCTACAAACTTGTTGAGGGTGCATTGAATTCCACTGTCCATATACGTGACAAACTCATTAAGAACTCTGGTCCCAAAACTGGCCCATATGGGGTGCCACTTGTTACTGGTCTCCATTTAGATATTGAGATGTTGACCACAATTCTCTGAGTGCAAGCATCCAGCCAATTCCTTATCCAACGAGTATTCCACCCCTCAATGTCCATGTTTTTCCAATCTGGTAACCAGGATGACCTGTGGAACAGCATCAATCATTTTATACAAGTCTAGGTAGATGGCATTAGTTACTTTTCTCTTATCCACTGATGCAGCTCCATCATAGGAAGCCACCAAGTTCTTCAGGCATGATTTGCCCTTGGTGAAGCCATGTTGGTTTCCACCAATACCCTCCTCTTCATTTATCATATGCATTAACAAAGCCTTTAGGTGGCTCTGCTCCATGATCTTACCAGTTTCAGAGGCGAGACTCACTGGGCTATAGTTTCCACTATTTTTCTTCCTTCCATTTTTGAAGATGTGGGCTAGTATTTCCCCATTTCCAGTCAGCAGGATTTCACTAATGTCATGACTTTTCACTATGATGAACAGCCGTTTGGCAACTTCATCTTCTGGTTCCCTTAGGACTTGTGGGTTTATTTTGTCAGACCCCATGGGCTTGTGCACCTTCATGTACTTTAGATGTGGTGCCATTAAGTTGTGCAGAGACTGCAGAGCTAATATACATTTTACAGCTGGTGAAATCTACTCTGTGTCCTGTCCTTAGCATCCTTCAGTAGTGTTGTTCCCCATCCCTGTTCACTACAGGCAGAGATGTAGTTGCACTTATTAGCTAAAGGTGGTGTAGAGATGTTTCAACTAGTTCTGGTAATTTCATCTATGGAAAAGAGCAAATGTGTCAAAGCAACATTAACTTAAGAGTCTGGCTCAGTACCAAAGCTGTCCTAAGTTACAAAATCTGTTTTATTACATATTTAACATGGAGAGCACTATTTTTATACACTGTGACAGTAAGAAAGATTATCATGAAGTTATGGTATAAACATGATATAATATACAAATATTAAATTTAGATTATCATTAACCTGGCATCTGTATTCATGTTTATTGCATTAGGTGGATATGGACAACCATATTTTTCCTTTCCTGTATGCTTTCAGCATTGATTATATATAATAGGTAAACAGCTGAGGCATAGACCTCCACATTTGCTCTCATGACTTCCATAAGCCATCTCATACAAGTGAGGTGTATGGAGTCTTTCAGCAAATCTGTATCAGATGTCAGGTGTTTTTTGTAACTGTTCTCACATTTAACCCAGTAGATCACTATGACCTCAGACAGGTCATTTAATCTCTCTTTCTATTTCATGTTCACACATTAATGGACCTGAATGAAACTGCAGTGAAATAGAAAATAGTTTGCTATTATTCTGAAATATTCCTGCATTAAAAACATTTAACATAATGATGCCATAAAAGAACTGATGTAGGACTGCCGTGAAGCTGGAACACAGATTTTTGTGATCAAATTGCCTATATTACTTAGATGATACCTTGAGGGTGCTTCCTGTTTATGAGGTGATAACCATTTCCTAAGCAATATAACTCCCAGGTTTATTATGCAAGGACACAAATATTCCAGCATAACAGCAAGAGCACTTAAAGCATTACATTAAAAATTGGTCCTTTTTTTTGTACTCAATCATACCCTTCTTGATTCCCATACCACTGCCACAGACAATGTCTCCCTATTATTCACAAGTAAGAGAACACAGAAGGGGAAAGATTTTACTTTGTGTATTATCTATGAGGTCCAAGCTTCAGAAATGCAAGTTTTGCTGGCAGAAGAAAACCTGTGAAAACATCCATCTATTACTGAATATGGAAACTTACAGATTCTGGAATTAAAGGACCTGATCCTTTAGCACTGTGAGGGAGATTTGCAAAACCAGCTTTTATATAGCATAAGTAAATAGGACTGGTTGTAATTTCCCACTTTAATCGGAATATCATTGCCTGATTAGTCAAGTCCATTTAATATTTATAAAATAATTCTATCTAGTGGAGCCTATGGTGTTTCTTGTTTCGAGAAAGGTATTTTCTAGAAATAACATTTTAATTAGTTTCAGAAATTCTTGACCTTTAAACAGTTGCCAGCCTTTCAGAAAAAATAATTTTAGCAGACTTTGCTATTATTTTGTTAGAAGTATCTTACTTTCTGGGTTCAGTTGAAGGTTCTAGCTGTTGAAAGGCTGACCACGAGCCAGCAATATGCTCTTGTGGCCAAGAAGGCCAATGCCATTCAGGGTGGATTAGAAGGGCTGTGGTTAGTAGCCCAAGAAAGGTTCTCCTCCCTCTCTACTCTGCCCTGATGAGGCTGCATCTGGAATAGTGTCCAGTTCTGGGCCCCTCAGTTAAAGAAGGGCATCAGGGAACAGCCTGAAAGAGCCAGCTCAGAACCACAAAGGTGATCTTCCTTATGAGGAGAGACCTAGGGAGCTGGGGCCCTCTAGCTTGGAGAGGAGAAGGTTTATGAATATTCAGAGTGAATGCCAAGAGGGTGGAGCCAGGCTCTGCTCAGTGTTGCCCAATGACAGGACAAGTGGCACTAGGTGGAAGCTGAGGCATAGGAAGTTCCATGGATACATAAGGAAAAAAATTTTCACTGTGAGTGCGACAGAACACTGGAACAGGCTGCTCAGGAGGGTTGCAGAGTCTTCCTCTCTGGAGATATCAAAACCTGCCTAGATACATTCCTGAGTGATCTGGAATAGGTGATCCTGCTCTGTTACGGGCGTTGGACTAGATGATCTTTCAAGGTCCCTTCCAGCTCCTAACAGTCTGTGATCCTATGCTTCTGTCAAAATAGAAAATAAGTTTCTAGATAACCCATACCAGTGGCAATATCGATGACCATCCTTACTGGACTTCAGAGGAAGGACACAGAAACATCGTAGAATGTGAAGATCAAGAGGATGGAACCAGACTGCTTTTAGTGGTGCTCAATGATAAGATTCAATGAGTATAAACTCTAACATGGGAGGTTTCAATTAAACTTACAAAAAAACTTTTCTTTGAGTGTGATAGAGCACTACAGCAGGATGCCTAAAGAGGTTGTGTTGTCTCCTCTGAAGACTTTCAAGACCTTCCTGGATGCATTTTCATGCCTTCTAATTTACCAGGGTAGCTGGTTCACATGATCTCCAGAGGTCTCTTCCAACCCTTAATATTCTGTGATCACTGCATGTCTTCTGTGCTCTGCCTTTCTGCCCACCCAAACTGCCCACTGGAGACTTTCATGCCTTTTTTTGTGAAGGGATGGATGTCAAACACCATTTATGTTTTGGAATCTCTGCTATAGTTCTCTCATAGGCAAACAGAACACAAGATACAAAGTCCAGCTGCAGCTTGTCAATTCACTTTAGTACTTAGCATCAAGAACATAAACAGTGTTTTTTGTGTCTAGTACCCTGTATAATTATTCACCCTTTTGCTGTGCCTGTATTTCAGGGAAACAAGAAACAAACAAACAAACAAAAAAATTCTCTTTCTTTCACCCTATGTAGTGGGTTCTCAAACCAACACACCCTAGTATGAATTTCAGTCTTTTAAGTTATGCCAGTAAAGTAAGGGGTTTTTTGGTGAGATATTTTTTCTTTC
Source organism: Psilopogon haemacephalus (assembly GCA_013396835.1). Lineage (NCBI taxonomy): Eukaryota > Metazoa > Chordata > Aves > Piciformes > Megalaimidae > Psilopogon > Psilopogon haemacephalus. The sequence goes on along the minus strand of VWZI01002891.1, from coordinate 50,667 downwards.
CTTCTTTCTTTGAAAATGCAGAAATTAAAAGTTATTCCTCCCATCTTTTTAAGTTGCAGGACATGAAAATTTAGGGCATATGTTTGTTCTCATGGTAGACTCCCTTCTCAGCATGCAGTAATATGAAAACGAACACTCATTTGATTATAAATTCACTCAAAGGAATTGTAGAAAGAATTCCCCACAGCAAGTGTCTGGAAAGCTCAAGCTGTCTTAAATAGAAACCTAAATCTTTCTCCGTTAACAATAGTTTTCCCTTAAGAAATACACCTGCCAGGTTAGCTTGCATGTGGGGGATGAGACCTGAAGACCACAGGCAATAAAGTCACACTCAGATTCATTGGCTGCTCTGCTCCTTCGCTTCCTAAGTAGACTGCCAAGACACTTCAGCTTCAGACACAGGATCTGAGTCTAAGTCAGGCAGGTAAAATTTCAATTTCAGCTGTCAATGCTGATACAGAAAAGCAGTAAAATAATCCATAAAATATATTGCATTAGAACAGGAACTTGTCCTGATAATATATGAACTTATCCCAGTGACCATCTATTTTATGGTTTTGGCTTTTTTTGTTTTGTGGGGATTTTTTGTTTGTTTGTTTTTTGTTTTGTTTTGTTTGTTTGGGTTTGTTTTTTTTTTGTTGGCAAACCCAAAAGAAACTCAAAATATGAAAGAGGGAGTCTAAATCCAGAAGGTTTTTGTGCTATGGGACAGCCTGTGTTCTGTGTCATTACCTTTGAGTACCATTATACCGCAATGAATTAGGGTAAAATTTAATTTAGTTCCAGCACCCTGTCTGTTAATATTGTTCCAGAGAAGCCTGGTGCTCTCCAGGTAGACTGCTGCTGCTTTTGAGAGCTGAGCTGGTGAAAAAAAAGTAGAACGAATTGGAGGAAACTTCATAGAGAAGTAAATAACCATTGTGCTGGCATTCCAAGATGTAAGCTGACCTGGACAAGATCATAAAGTAAGAGTTAAGCAATCCGTAAGAAATAAATAGGAATTATCTGATAGAATGAGGTGCTGCACAACTTTTAAGGTGCAATTAATCTAATCATTATATGCACATTTACAGTAGGTCAGATAATTTACCCTAAAATGCCCAGTTTTCTCCAGAGATAAATACAACCTAATGCTATTAATTCAGATGTTATCATCTCCAATAAATATAAGCAATACCAGCATTGGTATCTACACTGCAGAACACATTGGTTTACAGGTTTAGTTTACAGGTATTTGGGCAGGTTTTTTTCTTCACATTCCAACAATTTTATTAGATTTCTTAAGAACAATTTGGTTTATAGATTCACAGGATAAAAGTCTTCAAGCCTGCAAATTATAAAGCATTGAGTTTGTGGATGAAAAATAGGCATCAGTTATTTCCCACAGCTAAAATAAATTGATTTAAAATGTGAAAATATGCATGCAGTGTATGNTATATATATATAGCTACAACAGCAACCATTCTAAAGGCACACAAAGGAAACATGAGTGTAATTTACTTCAGAAAGGCACATCAGGAGAAATATCAAAAGTACACAAAATAATTAGTCATTTAAAAAGACTGCACAAGGCTTCTTGCCATGTGAAGGACTGGCAAGGAAATGCTAGGTGAAGACCCACTGATAGCTGCCAGAGGACTTAAGACTCCTTCTGACTTGCACACAGAGAGAAAAGCTACAATTAGAAGTTATTTTTTCCTAAACTGTTCATTTGGTTCAGGAGACCAAGACCCTTCTTACAATTGGTATCTTCAAAACTGAATGCAGAGCTGGACTTTGGCAGTGCTTTCACTTGCCTAGGCACAAGTCAGAGGCACAATAACTATAGAAGTTATTTAGAAGTTATTAGAAGGTTTTTTTTCCTGAACTGTTCATTTGGTTCAGGAGGCCAAGACCTTTCTGACAACTGATATCTTCATAATTCAATGTAGAACTGGACTTTTTTGGCAGCACTTTCACTTCCCTAGGTACAAGTCAGAGGCAGAATAACCACAGAGCCTTAGCTCTGCATCTGCATCATGTGAGGTTTCAGTTTCTTGAGAATTCCTACCCAAGGGCCAGCTGTGCCAGCAGAGGCACTGTGTTACACTGGTGTAGTTATTGGAAACACCAGCCTTTTTCCCTGATAACCTTGAATCATGTGGAAAGGTGTTTTTATAGGGAGATGTAGACATTTTGGTAGTTTGATGCCTATATATTAAAAGTCCATGCCTATGTATTAAAAGTTGTTCTTATTTACTGTGGAAATCTAGAAGATGGAGAGGTGAATCTGATAGAGATGTCCTGTGTACAGTCAGGAAAGAGATGTAAAGACTGACATTGCCTAAATGAAATACACTGAGGAAATGCCTCTTTCTTTCCCTTGACTGTACATGGAACCAAAGGTGACCACATTACAGAGCTCTGCAATACCATTGGATGCATCCCACATCAAGTATTTTTAAAAGTAGGACTATGGATTTCCTTTCGTCAGTCATGAAAGCATTAGGAATATAATTCTGGTACTACTTTGGTTATTTTATTTTCTTTCTAACGAATCCCATTTTCTGAAATGTACTTTCAAATCAATTTCTTTCATTAGTCCTTTAAAGTAAATATAATATTTGTGGAAAGCAATTATTCATTGTTGGTAGAACACATGTAAATGATCATTCTTTTGTTTAAATTAGATTTTAAATTATTTGGTAACTGAGGGATTGCACAATATTAATGGCTAATAACATTAAGAAAGAGAGGTTTCTGCTTCAAAAGACTAAAGCAAAGGCAATTATAGTCAAGGCAGTGGAGAAGATGACTGTAATCTTCCAAAACAGAATCAAAGGAAGACCTATAAGCACTGCTTAATGTATTACTGATTAATATTAAAGCATATCATGTTTGTATAGTTCTCAAAACAAACACAGTGAGTTTGGCCATTTTTCTATGACCATCTCTAGTACAATAGCACAGCACAGATTAGTGTGAAGACCACAGTGAGGCAGCCCACGGAGGTCCATGGTGGAGCACACATTTACCTGCAATCCACACAGGATCCCACACTGTTCTTCATGTTTATATGAATGAGGTTAGAGAAACCAAAGCTGATGTGGACTTCAATCTAAGTGAGGGATGTGAAAGGAAACAAGTAGAGCTTTTGTATATATTTCATCAATAAAGGAAAAAGGAAGGAAAACATATGTCCACAGCTTAATAATGTAGGGGACCTGGAGTTAAAAGCTATCCAAAAATCCAGTGCGCTCACTGCCTTCTTTTTGCTGAGGCTAGCCTCAGGAATATCAGGTCACTTAGAAAAATCTGGAACAAGGAAGACTTACCCTCAAGTTATGGAACATTCAAGTTCATGAAACTTGATGAGGCACACCCATGAGGACTGAAAGACCTATCATTGAAAGGGCACTCTAGACTACCTTTGTAGAGTTGGTTAATCAGGAGAGGTTCCAGAAGATGGGAAGAAAACAAATGTATCTGAAAGGCAGTTTCAAAACCGAACAGTGAGTTCTAATGTGAAATCCTCTTCTGTTCCACACCAGTTTACTTATGCATTTGCAATAAATTGAGCAGGCGTGTACACAGATCTTAAGCTTTCCTTTTGACATAACTCAGTGTATCTCATTGAGGTATTATTAATCATTCTGAAACTTTGTTTAGAAAGGGAAACAAATGACCCAAGGAAGTCCCCACACTGATTACAATCAAGCTGCTTTCCCAACATGGTTCAAAGTCAGAAATAAGGGAAAACCTCTCATGTGATATATACAAAACAAGCTATGCTTGTCTTTGCCTGGAAGCTACAAAAGCAATTGTTATCACTAGGGTTTTTTTTCACAGTCCAGAAGCCACAGTAGGCAGGAACAGCTTACTTTTATTGAGGAAACTAGGCATCTTTATAGGATTGCTCTCATAAATAAGGTATACAAATTGGTAGCATTTTCATGGCTTTTGGACAAGGAATAGTAAGTAAATAATAAATATTTGTTTTAAGAAATTGTACTACTGTGTTTATTTTTAGGATTGTAATCCCTTCTTTTTTATTTTTTGTGTCCTGGAACAGAAATGTTTTCAATTAAACACAAAATACTTTGCCAGAAGCAGTGCTGAAGGCTGATTCCTTCCTTATATCTGTTCAGACTTAAGAAAAACCAAAACATGTTTTAGTGAATTTTTTGTTATTGTTGAGTTTGTCCTGTATATTTTAATGAATGGCATTAAATTAGCATGTTCCTTTTAAATTTTAATTAAAATTTAAACAAAATATTTAAACATATCACAATATCCTTGTAAAAGCCAGAAAAGCAATTTTTTTCTGTTTGCATCCGATCAAAGATGAAACAAGAAGCTGTGTAGAAGTGACCGATTAAAAATTTACTCTAGTCAGTGGAACCTAATGGAATTAATTGATTTTAAACATCAGGTTTCCTTGAAATGTAAGTTTGCATTTTAAAATGCAATGATGAAAATACAGAGCCTATTTGTTGAATAAGTGACATATTCATACCTCTTCCTTTTCTCCTCTTCAGCCTTTGATTTAAAAGGAATAGAAGAGGTTGGATGAGGCACAGAAGATATTGGATGTACCAGGTCTCATTTTGTTTCCACTTACAGCTAATTACTCAAAAGTATAACCCTACTTTCTTATGTAAGAATACTTAAAGAGTAAGAAATTAAGAAACTAAGAAAATATGTTATCTTCAAACAGATCAACCCCACTGTCACCAAGGCTTACTGGAGAGCCTCAGATCAACAAAGATTGCTTCCCTCAGTGGCAGTCAAGATTGATATTACTCCTTCTCTGAATGAGGAACCCATAGTGGCTATTTACTTAGAGTTAGATATTTCCATAGAATCATAGAATCATCAAACTGTTTATGTTGGAAGGGACCTCAAAGATCATCAAGTTCCAACCTCCCACTATAGGCAAGGACACCTCCTAGAACGCCTCATCCAACCTGGCCTTGGACACCTCCAGGGAGCGAGCAGCCACAACCTCCCTGGGCAACCCATTCCAGTGTCTCACCAACTTCACTGTAAAGAACTTCTTTCTAATATCCCATTTAAATCTCCCTTCTGTCAGTTTAAACCCATTACCCCTCATTCTGTCATTACAAAACCTTGTAAATTGTCCCTCCTCAGCCTTCCTGTAGGCCCCTTTCATATACTGGAAGGCTACTCTAAGGTCTCCTCAAAGCCTTCTCTTCTCCAGGCTGAAGAGCCCCATCTGAGCATTTGAAAATATACATATATATTTGAAAAAAAAAATCTTCAATTCATAATCAGGTTTGGGATATGTATCATAAAGTTTTGAATGTGTGCCCAAAGAATGCCCATCTCTCTGTCCTGCTGATTAAGTTGTTTGACAGGTAACTCAAAGCAATGAAATCATGTGATAAAAGCTTATTGCAGCACCAAGGCAAGCTGGCAATTTTTGATCATGCCATAAACTTTCAAGAAAAGAAAAGTGTGCTGGTTTGATGCTAATTGGAATATTTTAAGAGAAATTAAGTCATAGGCTGAGAAAGTACAACAATGATGATGTCTACTTTGCTCATATGTTTGCTGACACATACAAAAGTAAGAACACAAATACAGATAAGACAGAGCTGCTCAGGTCTGAGCTCTGGCTGTTAGTCTCTCCCTTTCCTTGCCTTCTAGATGGATCTGTGTAACCCAACTAATCAATTTCTGCTTCTAACCTTCCCTGGGCAATTTTCCCTGTTTACTTGGCATGTAAGGCAGATTCTGGGATAAGATTGGATGGTGGGGGGAAAGTGGCAGGATGGTTGGGAACCCCTCTTTGGGACTCTGATTTCTGGGAGGAGCATTGTGTTACTGTATTACCTTTTTTAATATATATACCTGTAAATATCTGTAATATATTGTAAATATCTGCTTGTATATTGTGCTGAGCTGTAAATATAAAGCTTCATTTATTAACTTCCAGCCAGCTGAGTCTAGTATGGGTGATTTTCTAAAGTGTGTGGGGCATATAACTCCTGAAACACCACATAAAGATTGTTGATATTGTTTCTGCATATCTGCCATTGTTATATCATATTACTGATCAATCTTTTACTTCCTCTGAGCCTTTTCCAGAGTGTTTCATTTTCAGATCAGGTATTTTTCTTGAGGCCATTTAACTCACATTTCTATTTGTCTTGTTTGGAAAACATTTTCTCTCCCAATTGCTGTAAGATGACATTTGTATCAGAATATATTATCTAAGGAGAAACACTTATTGATGGTTATTAGATAGAATGCTGCATGATGGTACTAATAAGAGCAATAGGGAGAAGTGACTGCTAACAGCTTATGCACCAGAAGGAAACATCATGAAGTATAGCACAATTATTGGATAAAATACAGGAATTTAGTAATTCTACACTTAGATAGACCTAGTCAGGACAACATTATTTCCAGTAGTTCTCCCCCTTCTCTCTGAGACACTACAACATTCTTATGCTGGTTTTGTCTGGGTTAAAGTTAATTTTCTTTATAGTCACTTAGATCAGCAGCAACCTTGTCTGCCTTTCTTAGTGGCTGGAGATGAAAGTTTTTTAAAGTGTCTAAGGAGAGCAAACATACCAAAAAAAAGATTAAATAAAACTGAAAACCATTGTGAAATATTTTAAAGATAATCACAAATGAGAGTAGGTAATTTTAATTAAACCACATATATTAAAAGGTGATCAGATAGAAACTTCAGCCTGAATTTTAACTGAGCAGCTGCAGGTCTTTCTATGGAAAAGGCTGGATTGCATTTTCAATTCATAACTATAAGCCTGAATGTGTGGCTAGGATTACAAAATGCCCTTTCTCTTCTGATGTCACAGAAGCCTAAGGGGGGGGGGAAAAAAAACAACAAAAAAAAATTTATGCCCTTGTTTAGGTGAGGGCTGTTATCGTTGATTCCCATTTTTCCTGATATATTATTGACTTATTAAGTACTAGTCATGAAAAAGAAAAAAAATGATTCACTAACTCATCTCAATGCTTCATGATTTTACAGTGTGGTTGTCTGAAAAACACAGATCACGGACATTCATGGACTAAGCTGAGACTAGCAATATCACTGTCTTCACTGCTGTTACTCCTTTCTCCTTTCATTTCTTCTCTCATTTTCTCTTTCCTCTTTTATGTTACCCCTGTGATTTCCTCTCACTCTATCTACTTATTTCATTCCTTTAGTCAAACACTGCACCGAATAAAAATCATCAGCACTTCAGTAAAAAATGATAACATCTGAGTGTAAGTGCCTAAAAGAATTAGGAGATGTAGAAGAATACAGGGTCAACAGGAAGCACAGATTCTGGGGTCATAGACCCAGGATGACAGCACTGCAGCCCCAACATTTATTTCCTGTTGAAATCATCAAGGCTGTAACACTTTCAATTTTTTTTTTTTGCTTATTTGGCTTTTTAGTTCTGGTTTGCTTTTTTTACATATTGAAAGCTGTTTATGTCACTTGGGACAGTTCAAAAGCTCAGAGAAGGTTAACACCTAACCTATGTGTTCTGCAGTTTGATCTCATGTCCAACTCACTTAAATTTCTGTGACGATGCTGAAGAAATTATGCACAACAAAACAGGGGAAGAATTAGAACTCTGGCGATATCAGTGTCTCTAAACACTAACACATCCCTGGGCAAAAAAAACTTTCTGCTGGAGATAAGATAAATCTTTGATCAGGCATGCATAGATGAAACAAGCTAGACCATCTTTTCTTTTTTCTCTCTCTCTTTTTTTTCCCCTCCATCATATGACTTCTTGAATAGAAGATTATATTACTAATAAGAAAGAAATTATAATCTCATCCTCTGTTAGTCCAGAGAAGAACTGTGTTGATGTCTCTGAGTCTTGTAAGAAGAATGGAGCAATATTCTTCCAAGAGATAAGTTGGTACATAGGTAGGTAGGTAGGTAGCTCCACAGAAAGTTTGTTTAGAAAATTAAAGAAAAAATACAAGAATCATATTTTGCCTTGTCTTCACCTTCCCAAACTACATCTGTTTATATCTCATCTCTCTTTTTGGCCAAGACAAATCGCTAAAGGAATATAGGGATGATAGGATGCTTAAAACACCATACAATTCAAACGGAAGCTCGAAAGACTGTTACGTTTTGCAAACTTTTCTTGATGTTAACATTTGAGATGTCTTGTTCTCCTTTCAGAGACTGTTATAGAAATAGACTAAATGGCAACACACAAACACATAAATCTGGTGTAGACCACAAGTGCAGTTGAGAAGCCTGCAATCTTCCGATACCAAAGCAAAGAACATAATTACAATAAATGACTATAATGAGAGAGACTGTGAACACAGAACACTGAGTACAAAAGGTAGAGGGACAAATGGCTAAATAACAGATTGGTGCAAACGACCTGAAAATGGCTCCCTGAGTACATCAAGATGATCCCATGTGAGGAGAAAAGCAAAGACAAATTAGAACTAAATTAGATGTATTTATTTTCCCTTTAATTAGCTAAGAATGTCTCAGGAAATATGGCAGTATTCTCCAGAGAGGAAGAAAGAACAAGTAAAATAGAAAGAGAGAAAGAAGGAAAGTGAGAAATAGAGAAAGAGAGAGGAAGAGAGAGAAAGAGAGAAAGAGAGAGAGAAAGAGAAAGAAAGAAAGAAAGAAAGAAAGAAAGAAAGAAAGAAAGAAAGAAAGAAAGAAAGAAAGAAAGAGAGAAAGAAAGAAAGAAAGAAAGAGAAAGAAAGAGAGAAAAGAATGAGAAAGAAAGAAAGGAAGGAAAGAGAAAGAAAGGAAGAAAGAAAGTACTGTAACAGAAGAAATATATTGGTTACAAATCTTTATGATCCTGAAAACAGCCACTACCACCTTCAGTATTTGCCTGCCCCTAGCACTGTAATACTATTTAAATTTAAGTAGTTTTATTGCTTGCTTACAGAACAGAGGGAACAGTGAAAATAATACTTTCAATGATATATATGTAGCTGTCCGGAGACCAGAAAAAAAAACAAAAAAACCACAAAAAAACAAACACCATCCCTCCTTGCCAAAACCAAACCAACCAGAAAAAAGAAAAAGAAAAAGAAAAAGAAAAAAAAAAAAAGTGATTTTTCTGTAACATATAAAAGCTCCTGCTGGTGTCTTCATCTTTGTTTTGTTTAAAGCTGCCTGCTGCAGCTTTCAGGTGTGAAGAGATGTTTTGTTATGCTTTGGGATTTTTTGTGGTTTTTTTTTTTTTGTTTATTTGTGAGGTTTTTATTTGTTTTAAATCAGTTATTATATCTGAAAAAGCCCATTTTTAAAGACAGTTCCTCTAAATAATTTCTCTCTTCACTTACACAATTTGCCAGGGACTACACTTTTTCCATTTGTCTGTTTGCTTCGTTGTTCATTTGGTGCAGAAGATCTTTAAAATCTTCAAAATCACTTGAGTGGCAGTGGACTCAAACACTTTTTATAACTTATTTGGCCAGAAATCCTATGAAGTTTCTGGACTGGTAATGCAGACACAGGCCATCATATGCGGTTGCACCTAGGACAACATTAGGTCTGCAGAAGTAGCAAGGATTTAGTGGAGGACTCAGAGTGCAACCTGACCCTAAAAAAAAAATAGCTGAAGTCTGAACATCAGGTAACTTCAAGATGTTCTTCTGGCTTCATGCCAGTAATTTTACTATGAACTTCGTATAGGTTTACTGGTTTGGGTTGGCATTGATACATTTGCTAGCTCCAAAACTAATTTATATTTTTTATATTTTTGAGTCACTTCATCCGATTTTGAAAATCACTGTGGAAAATGAAAGGAATTTAACTATTCAACTGTTGTGTTCTTCCCTGACACAATGTTGGACTGTGTCAATTCCCTCTCAAAGACTTTTCAGACAAATCAGGAAGCAGAGCAGGCCAGGGACGGTTCTGTGAATGCAGTTTTAGAATACAAAGGCATATTTAATATGTTAGTATAGATTTAATTTATCTGACTTTGGTCAAATCCCTTTATGCTTTTATTTCCCTTTCTGCAGAACAAGTAATAGGATTCTTCCAACTTTAAATTCATACTGTCACAGACTCATTTAGGTTGTAAAAGACACATCAACATGTCTCTTAAATACCTGCAGGAATGGTGACTCCACAACTTCCCTGGGCATCCTGTTCCAATTCCTAACATTTTCAGTGAAGTATTTATTCTTAATGTCCAGTCTAAACGTCCCCTAATGCAACTTGAGGCCTCTTCCTCCTGTCCTATCACTCATACTTGCTGCAACTCTAATACATAGATGTGCCCCAACTGGCTGATACACAGCTATGAGGGTGGAAATGGGAAAGTAAGGGTGATTTGTATCAGTTAAACATGTAGGTTTTCAAATTAACTGCTTTAAACCTGACATCTGAATGCAAAAACAGCTAAGCATTTCTCAGGATTGCATTGTATTTTATGTCTGTCAGTACCAGCTGGTACCACACTGGTATCAGCATTTCTCTCTGTCAACTACTTCCACTAACGGAGCCATTGGACAATAGCTGGGGAAGTCTGTGGAAGTTTTGGAAGGCACTGAGGAATTCCAAAATTTTGCAATCAATAATAGAGAACTGCTAACATTTTCCTTGCTGCTGCCTTCTTCTGAGGTCTGGGTATCTTGTTTCCTTAACAAGATTAAAAAGGATAGGCTGTTTATGAAATAATCTTGTCCCACATGCCAGGTTCTCAACCAGCAGGGCTAAAGATAAACAGTCTGGGCTGTATTTAGAAAAAAGAAGCACCAAGAAGTGTGTTTCCTGAAGGTTTATTCTACATCTGCCCAACACTTTCTCTTTGCATATGCTACAGGCAAACTGAGAAAATTGAGCAAACCCAGATGTACATCTGGGCATCCCTGATACATATAAAACAACTCAAAAGCAACTATTTAAATACTTCTGGATACCATATACTTCTGGATAGCATATATTAACTTTCATATATATATATATACAGACACACACATATATATATACACACGCATATATATTTTATATATATGTACATAATGCAAATTTCCTTTTACACACATTCCAGCTCACCAATTGCCCATCTGGGTATAGGCTGGTGGAAGAGGGGCAGTTGCCCACTCTGTACATATCCTAAGCCTCTCCTGACCATTTCTGATGTTACTTTAATGTCTAGTGGCTAATAACAGTAAGCTACCACCTTTCAACTCAGTGAACAAGAAGCAGTGTCTGCTGGTGCTAGCAGGCTTTTCAAATTTATATTGTACATGTTATACAAGCATCCTGGTTATTACAAGCTCCCTGTTCCTATCAACAACAGTAATTGCAACTTATTTCTGTGAAGTCCATTGAATTGGTACATTTCAGCAATGCCCCAGAAAGAAGGCTACTCCAAGTATTGTATGTATTTCTGTGGTTTATGAATCAACTTTATGATTTTAATTTTGAAACTGTTATTAAAGAGACAGATTGCATTTAATAACAATTTTAGTATTGCCTGCTGCTCTAACCAGCAAGCAATAAAGCAAACTAAAATTAAAACAGGAATCTACTGCTAGGAAGCAAGCACATAGAGAAGGTGGCTCTTTGTTGTTCTAACCTCCATAAAATATCAGTAGGCACAGTATTTCTGTCATTGTGGTGCTTATTCTCATGGCTGCAAAATAAAGCTGCATGTCCTGGGAGTAATTTTTTCCAATTAAAAACAAAATTCCCTTTCTTTGGCTCTGTCCCGCACTTTATGCTTATCATGTAGACTAGCTGTGTGAATTTTGTGCACTCAGGTCCATGCATTTCCAAACTGCCTTTGTCATTTTTGCATGTGGTTTTTGCTCACTGCTCAGCCAAAGTACAACATTTACTACAGCAGGATGAATTTCTGAGTGGTTTGTGCTATATATAGTAATTCTCTGTCAATCACAGGGGTTCTGAATTAGCATTGCTGAACTGGTCATAATTCAACATTAAATGGTACATTGGAAAAGGTGTTTTTTTTTTTTTTTAGAGAACATTCTATTGTCAAAAATAATTTCATTGCTCAATGCATACGCATGCACTCATTCCCCAGAACATTAGAATGAAATATTTGACAAACTTCAAGAGGCTTGCTTTACCTGGAATATATTTGAATTAGTAGATGTCTTATATCAAAAAATCTAAGATGAAAGACCTCATGGGAAGAAACTCTCTTAAGATTACTGCTGTGTTGCTGCCAGGCTAGTTAGAACTAGGAAGACCAGTTTAATGTGATCTTATGTCTGGTTTCATACCAGGGTAGAAATAAGAAATTATATGGTTTTGGCTGAAAACAACTCAGAAACTCCCAAGCAGTTAAAAAAAAAAAAATGGCTGGGGAGCTAGCATAGGTAAGAACCAATTCCAACATTCAGGTGATATGTCAATATCTTGTTTGGAGTGTGAAATCTTTTCAACATATGGATAAAGGTCATACTGTAGGTATTGGTTGCAGTACCAGAGAATGGTCCCAGGGATATTTTAATGATTAAAAATTAAATTCTTCAAACACACAGTTTTTACATGGTATTGTCTCATCGAAGCCTCAATTCTTTCATGCATTTTGGGAGTAGTAAAAAAAGTCAGCTTGTAATCACTAGGAAGTAAGAAATGAGTCTTGCTAAGCACTGCATTATGTAGGATCTAAAATGTGAGCTAAAGAAATACAGCCCTTTTTTGTTCTTTAATCCCTATAGAACCCTAATCATTGCTGCCCTCTGGACAGATATATTAACTAATGCACCACAGAAAGCCTGAAGCTTAACTGTTTCTCAGTGTTCAGTGATACACACAGCTATAGAAAATGAACAACTTCTGGATAGTGCACTACCTGATAGCCATGACTGGGGACCACTGCTCTTGGGTTGAGACAGCCTAATCTTCACATCATTTCAAACATCTGTGGGTATGCTGTAAGTTCTGGGAGCCTCAAAAGGATTTAGGGTGAAAGGCAAACTTGCACATGAGTAACACTGCTAAAATTGAACAGAAGATTTCTTTTGTAGTCAGAAGTGTGAGCAAAGAGTGGTGGAAAGGTGCAGCTGAGGTTAACAAGAATCTCCTTTCTCCATTTGTGACCTCCGTCCTCCACTTTATTTAGGAAAGTGATGGGGTTTCATAACTGCTGCTGCAATAGAGAATTCCTAAAGTTCAGTTGCAATATTACAGAATGATTCATGCAAGAAAGGGCTGCTCCTTTAGAGCAAGATACTAATCTCCATTGCTTCCGTACATGCATATATATTACTTTTAATTTCCCACTTTCTGTTTGCCTATAATAAAATTTCAATTAGAGAAAAAGGAAGAAAGCTTCTGTTTGCACACATACTTGACTAATTAGTGACAATAGGAAGGGGATGCAAGACAGTTTAATAGGGGTTTTAGCAAAATATTATTTTCTTTCATCTTGCCTGGGAATGCCAATAGTTCTGTAAGTAAATAGGGATTATTATATGTGAATCATTTGTGTACAATATTCTTTGTGAGTCAGGATTAAAATATGTAAATATTCTAGATGTCACTCTTCAACAGAGAGTAACTTGCACTCACAAAAACCCCTCATTCATCTGGAAACTGAGATGAAATAATATGGTACAATAACAGGGATTCACAGTGTTGCAGTTATTTAAAATTGAAAGGCAGAAAAGAAATGTGGGTTAGCTTCTTATGTTGCTCTGACTCTTCATGGTAAATGGATCTCTTTCCTTTGTGTGGGAAAATCTAGGGTGACTCTGATGTTCTTTTGCTCACAGGCTTGTGTTGCTCTCAGGGCAGAGCTATTTCCAAAAAGTAAAAGATGGGTCTACTAACCACTGAAATCAATTGGAGTTCTTTAAACTGACCTCTGTGGTGCTGGATCAAATCGTCTTTGAAATGAGTGGGTGAGCCACTGCCAGGTGAATTCTAGAATCAATAGGTTATGGTGTAAAGCCAGCTTTGAGAGACTCTTAAAGAGCCGCATCTACTGGGATCAACAGTGTTTATTTCCACATGCCAAATTCAGCAGTTGGCAGAGTGAACTTAGTTCAGTGAACATTGAAATGTCCATCAGAATAATATAAAAAAAAAAATCAGGTGTACCAAAGACTCTTGATAACAAAGATTTTGTAGCTTTTCAATCATGTGAAAAGCCTCTGTAGAAGGAAAGGACTGCAATATATAATTACTACATCGAAACATCTCAAACCCAAATTGTACAATGGTAATATGTTACAATGATACTGAAGCAGCAGGTAAAACTCAGTGAAGCAACTCATGCATTCCTTATTACTCATTCTATATCTCTCTCTCTGCAAGACCAAGCTGCTTTCCGACAGAAACTTCTTTTGAGAGAGATGATAAAAAAGGACTCAGATACACATTATATACTTAGGCTGCACTTCCAGCTCCAGCACTGTAAATATGACAGCAATTTTGCTCTTACTAAACAATGGGAAGTCAATAAGTGATATATGGAATATACTTCCATTTTCCAGCTACTTTTTGAGCTGACTATAGTATTGTGTATTAATCAGCTCAACTCACCAGCAAAATCTTCAGATCAAAAAAAGTGATTTTCAGTCAGTAAATTGCAGTGACACTTTGGGCCATATCTGCAAAAATAACGCTTTAAATTACAGTCAAGTGTCATTACTGCATTGGAAAGGAAGGAGGATGTAAACTGCCCACATATTCGATGCCGAATTAATTCTGTCCCTAGCAGACTTAAAAGCAGACTTCTGTAGTGCAAAAGCACACCCATAAAATTGCAGGATCACAGAATTGGAAGGTTGGAAAAGACCTTTGAGATCATTAAGTTCAACCTATCACCCAACACCTTCTAATTAACTAAACCTTTTAATTAACTAAGTGCCTCATCCAGTTTCATTTTAAACACCTCCAAGGATGGTGACTCCATCACCTCCCTAGGCAGTCCATTCCAATGCCAATCACTCTTTCTGTAAAGAACTTCTTCATAACATCCAGCCTAAATGTCCCCTGGTACAGCTTGAGACTCTATCCTCTTGTTCTGTCACTGGTTGCCTGGGAGAAGAGACCAAAGCTCACCTGGCTACAGCCTGCCTTCAGATAGTTGTAGAGAGCAATAAGGTCTCCCCTGAGCCTCCTCTTCTCCAGGCTGAACACCCCCAGATCCCTCAGCCTCTCCCTGTAGGGCTGTGCTCCAGCCTCTCACCAGTGTTTGTGCCCTTCTCTGGACATGTTGAAGCACCTCGAAATATTTCTTAAATTGAAGTGCCCAGAACTGGACACAGTACTTGTGCCCAGTTGGGCTTTTTCTATGAAAGGAGAGAAATCAGGTATTTTGCTGAATGGAATGACTAGGAGACTATGATTGCAACAAGCAGATGTTGAACAATTAAAAAAAATAACTCCATGGCCATTCCCTCAGAGAGTTAAGGCTTTCCTAAGAGCAAGAAATAAAACATGTTGAAACAAGATCACCTTAAAATGTATCCACGGTTTGGCTGAGAAAAATCTTCAGTTTGCTGAGGTAGTAAGTCGTGGAAGAAAGCAGGCATATCTCTATATCTTGCTATCAGAACAGTGCTGCAGCAGTTCACCAGCTGAGGTACTGATTAACAGTTGGCTTAAAATCAGGTAAGATAAGATTTAAAAAAAAAAAAATAAAAAAAAAGAAGGAAAAATCCCCATAAGCAAACAACCAAACCCATCAGAACAAACAAAGCCCCCAGACAAAACCCGCTTAGTGATAATACAAAACAAATATAACAAATGCTCTTGGGCAAGAAAAATCGTTCACATGGTTGGTGTCTAATGTGTCATTCTTGTGACAGGTCTATATGAATGTTTCACAGAGAGTTTAACGTGGTTGCATGTCTTTGTGCTCAAAGCACTAGTAACAAATAAATCCTGGTCTTCCTGGACTATACAGCAAATACTTTGTCTTCACACAAAGCTGAAAAATCAGAGTAAAATACTCTGAGGAGGATAGGAGACTAAAGGACAAAGGAAAGAAGGAAAAGGCAAAAAAATGACTTTCTAATATATTTATATGAATTTGATGCGGGTACTGTGTCAATAAAATAGAAACATGATATGAATACTTTATGACTTTAAATGGTAAAAGGACCACAGTTTTCAAATAGAGAGCTTGAGTCATGTGGAAATGAGAAAGGAGACATATAGCACTTGAGAGTGGCAAATCTTGTTGGTTTCAAAGAACTCCAACAGAAAAAGAAAATATTTCCAGAAATCTGGGTCTTAAAATTCTTTTATTGCTATGCTGCTGCATAGGACTTAAAATAAAATAATAATAATAATAAAACAAACCCAAAAACAATGCCCCTGCAGGTCATGTAAAACTTCACAGCTCCAGGGGTTTATCTGTTAAGCTTCTGGATGATACAAAGTGAAAGAGTCAAAGAGAAGCTATGAAAGAAGTCAAAACATCCCACAGGAAGGAAAAAAAAAACCCAACAAAAAAACCCACAAATCATATGGTGCAGAGACTGTAAGCAATGGTAAATTCAGAGTACCAGGGAGACAAGTAGTTGAAGTACCATAAGAATCGTGACATCTGCTATGAGAATCACTGGAGACAAACCTGACCTGATAACAGAAATTTTATTGCTATTTTCTCAGTTACTTTTTTAACTATAACGTTAGACATATTACTGGAATACATGAGCTGGAATCTTCTTATCGATAACACCACCACTTTGACATCATAAAATGATGAGTGAAATAGTATGCTGAAAGTGTGAAGAGTTCTGAGACTTCATTAAATTATCAAGTTCTAAAACTACTCTAATTTCAAAAACTTTTTTTTTTTTTTGATCTGTGGGTGGGAAAAGGAAGGAGCAAAATTCATTACTTCTACGTAGCTGCATTTTCATGACCAAAAAAAAAAAAACTTTATAATAATAATTTTGTTAAGAAGAACGTTCACAGATTGCTATTCTGTCTCTAAGAGATGATCTAAATGTCTATTTAGCCTTTGGTGGTATGCAGAAATTTCACCTAGCCCTGAATCTACACTATAAGAGCATTGGAAAGGACAAACACTCTTTAAGAGGTAAACAGAATCCCTGAGGAATGAGCAGTTTACACTTGACACTAATGATGAAGAATTTACCTTCTAATTTTTCTAATTTTCCTAGATACTCTTTCATTGGGATATACATGAAAAGCTTTAATTCCTTTCAGTACCCTCCTGTGATTGTCTGTCATTGTCTTGAATGAGTGTAGGAGTTTCCTGGAGCTCCTCTATGAAGTCTGATTTTTCTGGTGCATATAGCGTATAAATTACATTAATCTTTCCTTAGTGAAGAATCTATCCGTAAAGAGATGGAGTGTCTGTTCAGACAAATGCAAGAGCATTGATTGTGAGAAGAAAAAAACTTCTCCAAACCAATCCTTACTCTACTATATCAAAATGGTGCCACTCAGTCCATGAAGAAAACCTGTTTGACTTTCCTTCTTCACTGTTGAGGCCAGAATCTCCAAGCAACTTTACCACAGTGTCAATAAAAAAAAGACAACCGAAAATATGATTGTATTTTCTATGTCATGTTTCTGTTATTCAGTGAAGCTGATAAGGCAGCTAGCTATTACTCACCTTTCATCAGCTCTGAGAGCTGTGGATGACCTTGGTCATCATGGCTTTCAAAGTGCAAGCGGATGATTCTGTTTCTAGTGTCTTTTGAGACTGGAAGTCTCCCAACATTGAACTAATTACTTCATACACTAGTAAGAATTTCTCATTCTTTGGTTTTCAAAGCAGGCTGAATACAGGTTTTTCAGTAAAAACCTTGAAGAAGTCAGGAATTTGCTGTATATTCTTCCTCCAGAGAGTTATAAGTAGCTGAGGAGTCTGATCACTTCTTATGGCTAAGACATTTGCAGAGCTTTTTGGAGCAAACAGTGAATAAATCCTCTCCTCTATTTCTCCCATTCCTCTCCCACAAAAGATTTATTGGCGCAGTACTGAAACACAACTTTGTATTCAGACCATAGCACTATGTTTCTCCTAAGTTGCAAGAGTGGCTCCCCTCCATGAGAGTTTTTTTTTTTTTTTCAGAGAAAGCAGGAAGCTCCTGTAATAATCTTGAAAATGGTATCTCTGTCTTGAAAGCACCAGTTCCAAACATATGCCTACATTAAAGAAGGCTAAGTATCTTAACTGAGGTTCATCCCCATCACTATGATATCAAGGCTACAGTGATTTATGTGCCAAGTCTGGAACAGAAAAACATGCAATGACAGAAATCTGCTAAAACCAAGGCGCTTCTTTTTGTCACAGCGTTGGAGCTGCAGTGATGTTGATAGAGCTGATAAAAAAATGTCTTCAGACCTAGTATTCAAAGGGAAACCATAAGAAATTTTGCTCACAAACTAACTAACCAACCAAAGTCCAACTCATGCACTGCCTTTTTTCTAAGGGTGCTGGTTGCATCAGGGACCCAAGACTTACTTCTCATAAAGGAAATCTGAGGAGCGAAATGCTAGGTGTCCTTGACAGGTAGAAAGGGTATATGGTCTATGACTTTAAAAAAGCAGGGTAGTTATCAGTAATCTGAACTTTTAAGATGTGTTTTCCCCAAATACATTTGACAATTATCTCTCATCCTGTCTTATTTCTCATAGTTTTCATGTTTTCAGAGCAGAATTTGAAGGGTGATACTCTATCTCTGTGAAGAGGGCAGTGAAGAAGATGGATTGAGATACTAAGGCACTTAGAACAGTGGATTCTAGAAACCCTAAAGCACACAAAGCTGGTGTAGACTACACAGCTCAAAAGGCTGTTTAGATGGGTAGAAAATAGGATGGGGCTTTTTTGTTTTGTTTTGGTTGGGTTTTCATTAGTTTGTTTTGATTTTTTGTTGTTGGGGGAGGTTTTTTGTTTGCTTATGGTGGGTTGGGGTTTTTTTGGTGGGTTTTGTTTTTGTTTTTTTTTTTTTTACATAGTGGGATTAAAAAAAAAAAAAAGTAGAGCACTTTAAGGGGCATGAGAACTGTCAGGAAACAGTATGGTTATTGCTCAGACAGCTCTTCAGGAGACTTCTCAGGGTTCTCTGGGGTGTCCGTGCACTTGTACTGACACCTGGTGGCAAGAAACGAATTAAGAAGAAATTGAATAAAGATGGTTGACTGTTTCCTCTGGGCTTGGAAAATTAACCATTTTCCAGGTAAATCAACACGTCTATGTTTATCATCTGCATTCTGTCATCTACTATGAAGTTATTTTGAGTTCTTTTAAACATAATTTAGCAAGACAAACACAAATTCTTTGAGCAAAACCCTGGGAATGGTGTTTATGTTTCAAATGTTCTGCGTTATCCACTTACAAATGCCTGTGATCCAGCTGCAATGAATTACAACAGTTCTGATCAATAGTCTCATTGCCATGTTTTTCTGCTGCTGGTACACCTATCAGTTTTCATAATGTCATGTTTGTACAGAAATATTGCTGAAATATTTGTGTTGTTTTCCAAGAGATGAATCCCAAATCCTGGTTACAGATTAACAGAATCACAGAACTTTAGAGGTTGGAAGGATCCTTCAGAGATCATCAAGTCCAAGCCCCCTGCCATAGTAGAATGCCCTAGGGTAGTTTACACAGGAATGCATCCAGGCAGGTTTTGAAAGTCTGCAATGAAGGAGACTCCACAACCTCTCTGTGCAGCCTGTTCCAGTGCTCTGACATCCTCATTGAAATTTCTACTCGTGCTGAGGTGAAACCTTTTATGTTCTAATTTGTATCCGTTGCTCCTTGTCTTATTTATGTGGACCACCAAAAAGAGATTGGCCCTCTCCACGACACCCACCCCTCAGATATTTATGCACATTGATGAGATCTCCTCTCAGTCTTCTCCAGACCAAACAGCTCCAGGTTTCCCAGTGTCTCTTCATAGGGCAGATGCTCAAGTCCACTAGTCATCCTCATGGCTCTCTACACTTGATTCTTTCCATCAGGTCCCTGTCTCTCTTGAACTGGGGAGCCTCAGATTGGATTCCAGCTGTGGTCCCAACTGGGACACAGTACACATTGTGGTTTCTGGGTTTTGTTTTTGTTTTTTTATTTGTTTGATTTTTTTTTTTTTTTGTGGTTTGTTTGGTTCGGTTTTGCTTGGTTGTTTGGTTTGGCTTGGGTTTTTTTCTTTTCCTTTCCCATAATTACATTCAAAGTTAACTCAGGCTTCTGGTACTGACGGTTTTCTTCTCATTGGAGAAGCAGCAAAATGGTAGCTAGGAATATGTTAAGCACAGTGTAAGTTAGACACTTACACCAGAGATGGATCAAACCCAGTCATAAAGTACCTACAAACTTTCAGTGCTTTCAGAAACCAGTGTTTCTTAGGAAGCTACTTCGCCCTAAAACCTAATGCCTTGAACAATATGATCTAGTTGGGATGTGCCTGCTTATTGCAAGGGTATTGGATTAGAAGACCTCTGGAGTTCCAACCCATTGCACTCTGCAATGATTCTGTGATTCTGAGTGTAGAGGAATAAATAAATGCTGCTGTCAGAAGCCTCTAATTCTTGTTTGCTAATTAATTTCAGCTTGTTCCAGAAGCAGCTATTTAATATAATGTGTGCTAAGCAAAAAAAAAAAAAAAAAAGAAAAAGAAAAATTAAAAAAAGCTATCTTTCTTGTTTAAAAACAAAATCCAGCATAACTGATAATTAATTGCACCTTATCAGCACTTCAACCAACACTGAAGGACAGGCATGCATTTGTACCACTCCTGAACAACATTTGTTTTTGAGCTGAGATGCAGTCCCTAGGGTACGAGTTTAAGTTCAGTGTAGAAAGGAGTATTTTCAGAATAAATTTTGTGAAATGGTTATTTACTTGGTGTCTGAACAGCATGAGGCACTACTGTTGAATGTGTAAATAACATTTAATAATCTATGTTCTGTTCCAGGCAACAGTGGAGCCCATTGGGAAGTCACCTGTTTTTTTTTTCCTCATCTGTATAGATCACCTAGGTACGTAAAAAAAAATTGGCACGGTGTTAGTTCTTTGTATGAGCTGTAATTGATTGCATCTACTAACTTAGCACCTTTCCCAAGAAATCTATGCATATAACATGTTAAAGGATACATGAAGAAACTTACAGCTCTTACAGTAAATGAATGAATGAAAAGGCAGTTTCAAACTATGCTTTCACCAAGGAATCACAAAAGAGAGGATATTTCCCAGCTGAAGCCCTTATCACAAAAGCTTGGTGAAACTATCTTCTTGTTTGGTCTGTGTTCCCCCAGGGAAAATGAGGGACGATAAACAGAGATGTGACCCAAATGATAAGGAAGTTCAGCTAACAGATTTACCTTAGCTTGCTTCTCACCAGCCACTAGTTTTCAGGCTGCAGGAAGAACACCAAACAATGGAATGATTTGTGGCCTAGATTAACATGCTGGCATTAACAAGAACAGTCCTTTGTTTCAAGTAACTTTTGCTTTTGGCCTTGTCTAATTGTTAAACAGTACAGAGAAGAAAAGATTGAAGTGACAAAACCATCTGAAAACTATGAATTTGTTTGTGCTTGGAGGTAGCTAGATATAGGCAGCTAGATAAAATTTATTTTATGGAAACAATACAAGTGGAAGGTCTAAATTCCACATATTGCAGGACTCAGTCACATACATGGACCTCTCCTACAGCCCTGTTGATAATCTTCATCAGCAACACTTTTAGCTATTCATAACTCCATCGAGCCAGTGATCTGAGTCACTGCTCCATCTGTACCATCCTTGTGGAAATGTCAGTGGCAGATGCTGTTAGTTAAACAGGATTTAAGTTAAAGGAGTCAGAACAAGATATCAAAATACTCAACAGGGATTTTTGCTGGCTCCTATTCTCCTTGGAGTATTATGTTTTGCGGTTACTCCAGAACACAGCTTTACTTATCACCAATGGGAGACTCAAAGCTCCTGTCAATCCTGGTAGGATAAAAAGTTGACACTTGGAGATGCTTGCATACTCAGCATTAGAGCTTCAAGATTTGCAAATTAAACATGAAACATAACTGGTGGAAGTGATATAACCTCCTGCAATATTTGGAAAGGAACTCTCAGAAAAAAAGAGGGGTCTCTTTCAAAAGAGTCACTGAAGAGTAGTAGCACTGCCTTGTGAGGAAATCTGGAGAGATAACTTCTAGACCTATGGCACTGGATAGCACTAGGGATATCTCCACAATCTCAGTCCAGCAGCCCCCACTATATAACCCCTCCAAATTTCCCCTGGCAGATGCAATAAGGGGTTTTGCTTTTGCTATGGGAAAGAAGGACATTGATTTTGATGAATTTGTACGCTTGAGTCAAGCTAAACTAGCCCTAAATTTGACCTGAAATCCTTAAATGCATTAACTCAAATAAAATTTGAAGGAAAGGAAGAATAAGAAGTGCTGAAACAGTAGGGTTTGTTTGTTTATTTAATTTCCCAGAATAAAATATAATATTTTGTAGGAGGTTTGGTTTACAGTAGGATATAAGCACCTTTCATAGGAAAGGAATTGATGGTCATTATGCCTTTTCCTATGAATCCTTTAGGAAAGAACACTCTTCTGGAAGAAAGAAAAATAATTATTTGCACATGTAAACTAGGCAAGTACTCTAATACTGAGATATAAGTTTTAAGAGGAAAGGCAAGGATTCCACTACTTATCTCAATAATGATTATGTTCTTGCCTCATTATGAGTGTAACCTGAAGAGAGATCTTGGAAAGCTACTTCTCTCCCTCTCTCTCTCTCTCTTTTTATATATATACATATATACACATATATACATACACACAGACATATATATATATATATATATATATATATAAAACTTTTTTTTTCCCCGGTTACTCTCTGCCATAGGATTTTAAACAGTTTATTTGGTATGTTCCAGCATTAAATATTCTGAGGAATTATATTTGCAATATAAGATAAGGAAACATTCACAGAATTCGTTACCTTTCACATCCTCCTAGTCAGGAGTCTATTCATCCAGAGGTTGAAAACAGAAAATCAAATCCTTTCTTATCACAAGAGGTGGAATAGGCATTTCCACTTTCCAGGAAAGGATATTAGCCACCACCTCTGTAATGTTTTTCTCTGTCATTCTTCTCTGCTGAGGCTGCTCTAGCTTGTCAAAATAAGATCTCAATGCAAAGGGCCACAGCAGGTGGAATCCAGGAACCCTACTCCTGTAAGCATGTCATATATCAAAGCACAAAACTCACTCTCTCTTCTGTTGATCCAGTAAATATTGAACTAACTCTGTATTTTGAGATTGTTCCAAAACTGTATTTGTTCAGCAATGCATACATGAATAAAATTGCTTCTAAGGAAAGGTTTAAGGAACTTCCCATAATCATCAGGAAAATAAAAAAAAAGCCAACCAAAACCAACAAAAACACCCCAAATATCACTCTTATAGATTTTACTGCTGATGGCATTCTGAATGCACATACTCATTCCATTAAATTATGGAGGCAGAGTTACATGCTGCAGTTAAACTATTTTAATTGGCTTTCCCATGGCTATACAGCAATTCTTGAATCACCAGAATCTTTTACTTGGGATGTATGTCTTAATAGATTGAAATTTATTTGAAGACCAGAAGTTTTTTGTATAGGCACGCAAATGTTAGAATAGTGCTGTTATGTGTTTTCAAATGAAAAAAATAGCTGGTGAGATATTCCTTAAACAGTGAATTGGCATAGTCCTTAATCAGTGGTGAATTAGCTCAAGACTAAGAATCAAGAATTATTATGAACCTAAAGAGTTTAATTTTTTTTTTTAGGTGTTGTTTTCCTATCTGGAAAATCATCTTTCTAGTTCCAAAGATGTTGTTTTCTAAAGTGTTAAGCACTTACCTAGAAAGCAGTTTAGGCTCCTTTAATTTTAATGAATTCTCTTTCACCTTTATAACACCTTAAGGCTCTGCACTTTTCTCTTTGGTACTAACCCTGTCTCTTTTGAATCTGGAGTGCTTTAAAACTATGGACATGATTATTTTAAGAAAAGGGCTTTTCAGAAACTGGTATTAATAAGATTCTTGTAGAAATTCATTATTTCTTCAACTATACGTGAGTTACTTGTGTTTCTGAGTGATAAGATGTACTTTCCCTGATATTCCCTTGGTATGACACTGGTTTTATCTACTGAAAGTGCTGCAAGCCAGAGCTCTCCAGAAAGAGAGCTGAACATGTCAGGTTACTTATGTTATGGTGACTATAACAAGGATCTTTTCTCTCCTAAATACAAATGCAGGTTCCACTCACTAATAAAAATTACATATGCACATCAAGGAGCAAAAGACAAGATTGTAACCTTAATATGATCTTATATAAACAAACTTTCCCTGTAAGGAATGCCTAAAGTTTTGCACAATCCCCACATCATTAGTCAATAGCCACTATTGATAGACCAGGCAATATTTGATTACTTCTGGTAAGATTTGGCAAGGATATCAGAGCTCAAGCTTTATACCCTGTCTTGTGAAGTGCTCAGTTAGTAGGATGTATATGTAAAATAATTCCAGCAGGGTCATAATTACTGTCCCTTTTCATCTAACTGCAAAGAAAAATACTAATCTGGAGAATCACAAAATCACAGGCTGTCAAGGGCTGGAAGGGACCTTGGAAGATCATCTAGTCCAAACTGCCTGCCAGAGCAGGATCACCTATACCAGATCACACAGGAACACAACCAGGTGAGTTTTGAATCTCTCCAGAGGAGGAGACTATATACTTACCCTGGGCAGCCTGTTCCAATGTTCTGTCACCCTCACAGTGAAGAAATTCCTCCTCATGCTTACATGAAACTTCCTATACCTCAACTTCTACTTATTGTGCCTTGGTCCTGTCATTGGGCATCACTGAAAAGAGCCTGGCTCCATCCTCTTATTGAGAAGACTAAAATTTGATCTACAAGGTTCCCTCTCCCTTCCTAAATGAAAAAGCAAGAAAATCACATCTGTTCATGTTCATGTTATCTTCAGTGTTTTCTTCATACATTTATCCAAAAGGAACAATTTGGACAGAAAAGATTAAGGGTTTCTCTTGGGCTTCTATATAGCTCAAGGGCAGGATGAGTTATTGCAGGGTAGGACTTTGAGTGGTAATAAGTTCAGGAGAACCCATTATCTACAAGTCTACAAGCTAGTTGAAATACCCATGAGGCAGGGCCATTGTGCAAACACCAGTGACCTGTTCTAGTGAAGGTGTCCCTGCTTATGGTGGGGGTTTGGAACTAGATGATGTTTGAGGTCACTTCCAACCTAAACCATTATTTCTGTTCACCATGCTCTAAGCAACCACACAACACCACAATCTCTCAGCTGAAGCACGTTTTGATCTTAATGTTCCTTATGCATAAGGTATGAGATGCTTGGAAGCATGAAGCAGAACACAGGAAACAGAAGTGTTTGTGAGCTTTACAGGACTAGAGGCTTAAGGGCAACTCTTCTGCCATTCTTAGGAGTTGTAGGATTTATTCTTCTGAACTAAAAGTCAGGTAAGGCTTGCACACAAAAGTCTTTTTTGTGGATCCAGCCGAAACTGCTCAACGATGGATTTTTACCTTGAAGAGGGACTAGATGTAGAGGTTGTGAAGGTGAAGACAGATAAATAATTACCTGATTTATCTGATCTTACAGGGAAAAGACAGTGCTTGATACGGCCTTATAGAAGTGCAGGAAATGAATGTTTTTAAAGCCAGTACAAATACTTGCATTATGTTGACTGTGGTCTGGAGATTTCTGCTTCAGTATGTGAAGACCAATCATTTGTTAATTCAAACAGCCACCTCCCTGACTGTTTACAAAGACAGGTCTGAAGCATTTACAGCATGACTGAGATTCTTCTAATTGCCTTGCACCACCCATGCAATACACACTGCAAGTACTAGCCATGTCAGCCAAGCTTAGCTTCATCTTAGAAAAGATCAGAAAGTGCATACATAGAGATACAGGATGGTTCGGGTTGGAAGAGACTTTTAAGATCATCTAGTACCAAACTCCCTGCCAGGGAGTTTGGTGTCAGGGACACCTTTAACTAGATCAGGTTGCTCAAGACTGAGACCACCCTGGTCTTGAACACCTTCAGGGAGGAAGCATCCCCAACATCCCTGGGCAAACTGTTCCAGTGTCTCCTCTTCACTGTAAAGAATTTCTTTCTAATATCCAGTCTAAATCTACCCTCTTCTAGCTTGAAGCTATTCCCCCTTGTCTTCTCATTACAAGCCCTTGTGAAAGATCCCTTCCTAGCTATCCCATAAACCCCCATGAGGAACTACAAGGCTGCTATGAGGTATCCTCCAAGCTTTCTCTTCTCCAGGCTGAACAGCCCCAATTCTTGCAGCCTGTCCCCATATGGGAGATTCTTCAGCCCTCTGATCATGTTTGTGACTCTACTCTGCATCCTCTCCAACAGTTCAATATCTTTGTGTTGGGTGACGCAGAACTGGACACAGGACTCTAGGTGGCATCTCACAAGAGAGAGGGAAAGAATCACTTCTCTTGACCTGCTGGCTCCATCTCTTTTGATGCAATCAGGTCACTGCTGGCCTTCTTGGCTGCAAGCACACATTGTTTCTATGTGTCTCAAATTGTAGAAATATCACTTTTCTATCAGAGCCTTATGATGAAGCATGGATAGAAATCAAATAAAATTAAAACAAAAGAGGGAAAAGCTAGAAGAAAACCACCAGTTGGTTTAGATTTTAATAATTTTTTTTGTTTACAGTTGTGGATGGCTTTTCAAATACCATTTATAATATCATCAGCTATTTGCAGTTCATTCTGAGTGAATTGAAATTTTGTTTTAATTATACTTTCTTTGCAAAATGACAATTGTAGTTGACATTTGCAAATGTATGTCTGTTTGTACAGCGATTTGTAAAACAGTCTTGTGGTTTATGTGACATTTTGCTATAGACTTGCTTGTTTAAGAGGCCTTTTGTTCCTGAAAGCTTGTCAGAATTTTTCCAAACATACCAGTCAGTTTAATAAAAGAACACAGAACGTGGGGTTTTTTTAGAGTAGTTGAGGTTGAAGAGACCTCTGAAGATCAGGTCAGCTAGATCAGGTTGCTCAGGCTTGCATGCAGTTGCATTTTGTATGATTCTGGGAATTGAAGATCTGAAATGTCTTTGGAAAATTTGTTTCAGTGTTTTACCATTCTCACAGTAACAGAGTTTTCCTTATGTTTAACAGAAGTTTCTGTGTTTCAGTTTGTTCCCATTGATTCTTGTTCTGTCACTGGACACCGCTGAGAAGAGTCTGTCTCTGTTACTCTCTCCTTTAGGTGTTTATATACATTGATAAGATCCCTCCGAGCATTTTGTTTTACTCCAGGCTGAACAGTCGAAACTTTCTCAATCTCTCCTGAGTAAATTACCCACATGCTTTCACCAAAGGTGTTAGCCTAATGTAATACCTGTACTTTTTTAAAGCACTAATATCTTAGATAAGGTGATAGAGTGAATTTAGTGCATGTATAATTCAAAATAATGACCAAAAAAATTAATAAGAAAAACAACCCTAAACGTTAATATAAGAATAGTAAGCCAATGAAGAGCTAGATAAAGATGAGACTGTAATAGCTTGTATTAGAAGAGGTAAACTGGACTGGATAAGGACTGCTACTTGTATCCTTCACTCATCAGTTTGAGACTGATTCTACTTAATTTACCAATGACTAGGTGATAAGAAGTAAGTAGACGTTTGTTAAAGCTTTTGCCTGGTAAAATTGGAAGACACTGTTAATATTAGTGAATCATAGAATAAAAGAATCAAGGTTGGAAGGGACCACAAGGATCACCTAGTTCCAAGCCCCTTGCCATGGCCAGGGACACCCTACTCTAGATTAGGATGGATGGAGCCTCACCTAGCATGGCCTTAAACACCTCCAGAAATGAGGCTTTGACAACCTCCCTGGTCAACCTATTCCAGGGTCTCATCACTCTCATTCTGAAGAAATTCTTCCTAACATCCAGTCTGAATCTACCCATACCTAGCCTTGCTCTGTTCCCCCTAGTCATATCACTACCTGATAGCCTAAAAAGCTCCTCAGCAGCTTTCTTTAGGCCCCCTTAAGATACCAAAAGGCCTCAATAAGGTCACCTCAGAGCCTCCTCCTCTCCAGATTGAACAGCCCCAACTCCCTCAGTCTCTCCTCATAGGAGAGGTGCTCCAGACCTCTGATCATCCTCGTGGCCCTTCTCTGGACATGCTCCAGCACATCCATATCCCTCTTTTAATAGGAGCTCCAGAACTGGACACAGTACTCCAGGTGGGGTCTCTCCAGAGTGGAGTAGAGGGAGAGAATCACCTCCCTTGACCTGCTGGCCACACTTCTAATGCAGCCTAGGATCTGGTTTGCTTTCTGGGCTGCAAGAGCACACTGACAGCTCATGTTGAGCTTCTCAACCACCAGCACCCCCAAGTCCCTCTCCTCAGGGCTGCTCTCTAGCCAGCCACTTCCCAACCTTTATTGGTGCTTGGGATTGCCTCGATCCAGATGCAGGTCCTCGCACTTAGTCTTGTTGAACCTCATGAAGTTGGCTTCTGCCCACTGCTCCAGCCTTTCCAGGTCCATCTGGATGGCAATTCTGCCCTCCAGCATGTCTGCTGCACCATATAGCTTGGTGTTGTCAGCAAACTTGCTGAGGGTGCACTCAATGCACTTTGTCCATGTCACCGACAAAGATGATGAACAAGTCTGGTCCCAGGACTGATCCCTGAGGTACTCCACTTGTCACTGGCCTCCACTTGGATGTGGACCAATTGACAGCCACTCTTTGGGTGCAGCCATCAAGCCAGTCCTTTATCCTTCTAGTGGTACACCCATCAAACCCATGTTTCACCAGCTTGAAGCCTAATAAAAAATCTGTATGAATATTGGTATAAACCAGAAAGGCACTTCCTGAAGGCAAAAGGTAAGCTCTCTGCATGCATGTCTGTCCTTGTTCTATCCCCATATCCATAAACATGCCTCATGCCCATAGCCTGGGGCACTGCTTACTCCCTGGCTGCTTTCTTTTGACTGGAGTGTGATGGGATAAGCCCTGGCTGTGAGGGTCTGCTTTGTCCACCATCACAGCCCCTAGGAAGCTGCTGCCCTTTATGGCACTTGGACACTGACTTGTGGCATTGCACATAGTTCTGGTCAGTTATAAATACAGCAGATTTTTCAGTAAGCTGCATATTTATATCTTTTTGAAGGTTTTGATTGTTCCTAAGCATGCAAATTGCAACAAATATTGTACCTTTGGTTTCTTGAATTTGATTGGAAAAATAAATATGTCTGCAATAACAATTAAAGGAGATTCTTTTGGGTATAAGTTCAGGGGTTAGCTTCCTTTACCATTTGTTTTCTGCAATGTTAAGAGTTAAAGCTGCATTTGAAAATTAATCTTGAGCTACTCAATAGCTAGAGACCAAGACTTGTGGTTCTTACAAAAAGAAGAGTGAAATCTCACAGACCTTGGGATAAAACCCACAAAAATTAGTCACATCATGTTTTTCACTTGTTTAATCTGAGACCTAAAACTCAAGTCCGATGGCTCAGTCTCACCTACTACAGCACCAGAATTCACACATATACTAAGGAACAGCACTCATTCAATGGATGATAATATTAGGGTCTTACTAAAAAAATATAAATTTGGATATATAATCAGACTCAGCCTCTGATGAAAAGTGAGATTAAATTTTGAATCACTATACAAGTAGAGCTTGTGAGACAAGGTGTCCATTTACACACCTGGAAAGATCAGAAAGGAAATTTGCAGAACTTTCCATTTTTCTTTGTGGATGAAAATGACAAAGGTCAGGTATAGAAGACTCAAATCACCCTGAGATTTCAGTGAATTTTTGTGAGAATCTCAGCCAATTTTTATACTGAAGTTGCTGAAATATTATCAGAGATGTTTACCCTACAGAATCATTTTGAGCTCTGTGTTTCTTTTTATTGCCTCAAAACTCATTCTCATTCCTACTAGGGATCAGAATTTGTGCTGACAATGAAGCCTGTTTGTTAAAGCCATAAGTAAAGGTGTAGATCAGTGAAAATTATGTAAATGTCTTACAGTTTGAACACTCATCCTCTAAAACCTGCTTTGCATATGCCAAACTTATTTCAACTCTGAAGCATCATTGGATTTTAATCAAACTTTATTCCTCAATTCTCAGTTGGATTTGAACCACGAAACTAAGCTGCAAGCCTTTGTATCTTGTATTAAACCCCAGGACATATCCAGTCCAAAGCATTCTCTCCTGTCAAAGCATGGAATTTTGTAATGAGATCAGGAAAAGACATAATAAACTTTATTCACAAACTAAAGATGGCATTCAAATGCCTGACAGAGGCTATACAACACAAATCTGTGCTACCCTGGTTTAATCATTGTGCTATTCTTTTATTTTTCTTTCCCATTTACACCTTTCTCTCAAATCAGAGAGACTGAAGAGCTAGAAAGGGTGCAAAAATCAAGTTGGAGAGCCCTAGAAAGGTCAGCCTTGCAGTACACTTGCCCATTACCTACTGTAAAATATATAAGACATTTAAATTGTGGCATCTAACTCTAATCAAGATTGCAATGTAAAGACGAAACTAACAATATGCTTTTGTTCTCATGATAAGTATAATCATGAGAGCAGAAAAATACTACAGAAACACTGTAAAGTCATTATAATTTGAAATCTGTAGTCCCATAGTCTTCATAAGGTGTGCTAGTGGTGGGCATGGTATTTCATGCAATCAAGTCTATTTAATTTTCTTTAGGATACAAATCTGCATTTCAGGATTTAATTCAAATTCTGAGGGAATTCTTGACTCTTTATAATAATTTCAAATACTTGCATTTCCTAGCTGTTGATTTGTACTTTTTGCTTTCAAGTTCTTTGCTTTGCGGTTCATTACCTGTAATTGCTCCTTTCACTTTTTCTCTTATTGTTATGTTTTAGAGTGTATTTCTTTAGGAAAAAAAAAAAAAAAGCTACAGTAATCACTCTGTGATTGTGTATTTGTGGAGGGGGTATATTGCTGCCATTTCCTAAGGGAAAAAATTAGTTTCTAACATATTGATCATTCTGAAACAAACTTTAGGTATACATAGAGGTTTCAGTTTACTAAGCTCTTGTAAGTTCTTTGAAATAGGAAATTGTGTAGAAGGTAGGCCCTTGTTAAGAGAAAAACTGCTTTGTAAGATCATTTCATATTCGATGTTAGAAAATCTCCTTTGCGGAACACTTTTCTGAATGACCTGGGAGACAAGTTTCAATCAGAGATTACTCCATTTTTAATATAATATCTTAGACAACCAAAATTTCATTAGGCCAACTACTTTTAGCCAAGGCAGTTTCGGAGGTGGAGAAATGTATAGGTTTTTTGTTTGTTTTGTGGGGGTTTTTTGTTTGCTTGTTTTGCTTTTGTTTGTTTTGGTTTTGTTCTGTAAATAAGATAAAAGCCTTGAATACAACTTGAACAATTTAGAAAAAGTCTGGTCATGTCTAACCATCCTATATCACACCCTGACAGATGCCACTGTACCTTTGAAGGCAGAGACCATCTCCAGATACATTCTAACAGGAACTTCAACAGCATATAATACAGAATCACAGGGTGGTAGGGTTTGGAAGGGACTTTTGGGGGTCATCTGGTCCAACACCCTTGATAAAGCAGGTTCACCTAGATTAGGTTAAACAGGAATATATCCAGATAGGTTTAGAAAATCTCCAGCAAAGGTGACTTTGCAACCTGTCTGGACAACCTGTTTCAGTGCCCTGTCAATCTTAAAGTAAAGCAGTTTTTCTTTAAGTTGAAATGAAACCTTCTGTGTTCTAGTTTGTACCTGCTGCACCTTGTCCTGTTATTGGGCACCACTGAGACCCTCAGCGTTCAGGTATTTATAAGTATTGGGAAGATCCTCTCAGGCTTCTCTTCTTCAGGCCGAAGAGCCTCAGGTCTCTCAGCCTCTCATATTTTAATGATAAATTTAACAGCCTCTCATGTTTTAATATTAAGCATATTAAAATATGCCTGTATATACATGTTTGTTTCAGACTGGAAAAGCAGCTGACAAATACTAAAATTCACTGCATGCTTTTGCACTGGGTATGTGGGCAAAGGTTTTGTAATGAAGAGGACTGCAGCAGTGGTTTCTGAAAGAAGAGACCAGAAGCTGCCCGCATGTTGGAAAAAGCCAGTTCCTCTTAGCTCCAAAAGGGATCCACCACTGCCTATCAGCAACCCTAGTGGGACCTATGGTGACATATGAAGATAGCATAAAAAATGCTGCATAAGATTGTCCTGGTAGGGCATAAATCCTGCCAGACCAGTTTAACCCTAGCTCTCCTCCTCTTGTTGGGGGTGCCTTTCCAGCACTGACTCTCCACCATGAGATGCACCCTATCTGCAGCTCATTTAACTGGGAATCAGAGCAGCCACATGTTTTCAGCTTCACCAGCAGCTCAGTAGCAACCCAGTTCACTCCTTCCCTCTGCCTGGAATATTTTGTATTTTACCCTGGGATCATAATTGTAGGATTTGAAAGTGTTTTTGTACAGGAAACTTACTCAGGGAAAAATGTGTCATATGTACATATGCTAGAGTTAATGCTAAGATTCCATAAGCACAGTTAGAATTTTTCAAGTTTGCATCCCTATTTTCCAAGTTCTAATTGTTTAAACTGTTTAATTCCATGTTTATAAATGCCTTTTGTGCAACTACTTCCTGTTGACTGAAAATCCAAGTAATCTTAGGGAATTTCCCCAAATATTAATATTAATATTAATATTATTGATAAAATTAATATTAATGGAAAAATAATATTCCTACTTCATAATAGATTATTAATTTCTACAACAAGGATCTGTGAAGAAATGTGAGAGAAATAACCCTGCAGACATCAAGGTCAGAAGGAGGAAGTAATGCTCCAGCTAACAGAGCAGAGATTCCTCTGCACTCAGTGAATAAGACCATAGTGATGTAGGTCGTCTTCTGCATCTTATGGATGCCCATACTGGAGCAAATACCCACATGGCAGCCTATGGATGACCCCACATCAGAAGAGGTGGATATTCCCTGAGGAGGTGGCAGCATATGGAGAGAAGCCCATGCAAAAGCATGTTTTCTGGCAGGAACTCTGAACCATGTGGGACCTGCAGTCTATTCCTGAAGGACTGAACCCTGTGGAAAGGACCCATGCTGCAGTAATTCTTCAATTGTAGCCTGTGGGAAGGAATTACGTTGGACAAGTTTGTGGAGGACTGCATCACCTTGGAATGACTCCATGCTAGAACAGGACAAGAGGATCAGAAAGAAGTAACGTGGTCCTGTGATCCTGTGAATGGCCAAGATGAAGTGTGGCTGACTACAAGTCCTATGCCTTATCCTCCTGGAAGGGAAGAGTTAGAAGTAGAAATTGAGCCTAGGAAGAACAAGGAGTGGGGACAAGGTGGATTTAGTTTTATGTTTACTTCTCACTATCTTAATTTGTTTCTTACTTGCAATAGTTAAATTAATCTTCTCCAAATCAAGTTTGCTTTGCTGTCTTGGTAATTGATGAGCAATCATAAGGTCCTTATCTTTACCCATGATATTTTTAATGTTATTTGCTCCCTATGCCCTTCTAAAGAAGGGGAATGAGACAGCCACTTGGTATGCATTTGGCTGCCAGCCAAGATTACTCCACCACAATCCTTCTCTATCGTGGTCAGTCTGGCTGAAATTCATGCAAACTCGAAGTGAGAAAGTATAAAACAACCTAGTCAGCCATAAGATGGTTGGACATACACATCACCATCCCAAACAATCTTCCATCTCTGATCACAGGGCTACAAAAATGATCAGAGAAATACCCCTCTTATTAAGACAGGCTGAGAGAATTGGGGTTCTTTATTTTGGAGAAGAGTCTAGGGAGACCTTGTTGTGGTCTTGAAGAGGGCCTATAAGAATGTTTTGAGCTGGAAAAGTCCTTCAGATGTCTCTAGTTCAACCCCCAAAGAAGTGAGGATGAACACCTTTAACAGATTGCTCAGACCCTTGTTCAACTGATCTGAAACATTTTCAGGGATGGGGCATCTCCCTCCTCTCTGGGAACCCTATGTCAATATTTTAATGTAAGCTTCTCAAAGTAGAGACCAATGTGGTTAATGTACTGTGGCTCTATATGTGTAGTTATAAGTATAATTAAACTGCTGATCTCTCCAATTATAATGGACAAAGTTACAGAGTTGAGAAGTGTAATTAAGCCAAACCTTTCCACAGGCTTTTCTACAAGTGTTTATCCAACCCTAGTATCTTCAACCTTTTTCTTTATACTCCATATATTCTGTATTGTCCAGTGGGAGAAACTGGATTTGATCACATCAGCACAGAAGAACAGGAGGTAGTAAATCTCAGAGAAAGAGTATTTATTCTGTACATGAGAGTGCATCCCTACATTACCTGACATTGATTAGCAGCATCGGTTAGGAAAGGAGTTCCTGAGTCACCAGATCCAGGTGTTTGGCCAGTTTATCACTGAGAACTGCATCGCATAGACTTTTGCGTTTAGACTTTTGGTTTCATGGAATCATAGAATCAGTCAGGGTTGGAAAGGACCACAAGGACTGTCTAGTTACAACCTCCCTCTCATGGGCAGAGACACCTCACACTAGATCAAGCTGTCTAGAACCTCATCCAGCCTGGCCATAAACACCTCCAGAAGTGAGGTTTTGACCACCTCCCTGGGCAACCTATTCCAGGGTCTCATCACTCTCATTCTGAAGAAATTCTTCCTAACACCTAGTCTGAATCTACCCATATCTAGCCTTGTTCTGTTCCCCCTAGTCATATCACTACCTGATAGCCTAAAAAGCTCCTCAGCAGCTTTCTTTAGGCCCCCTTAAGATACCAAAAGGCCTCAATAAGGTCACCTCAGAGCCTCCTCCTCTCCAGACTGAACAGCCCCAACTCTCTCAGTCTCTCCTCATAGGAGAGGTGCTCCAGACCTCTGATCATCCTCGTGGCCCTTCTCTGGACATGCTCCAGCACATCCATATCCCTCTTTTAATAGGAACTCCATAACTGGATGCAGTACTCCAGGCGGGGTCTCTCCAGAGTGGAGTAGAGGGAGAGAATCACCTCCCTTGACCTGCTGGCCACACTTCTCCTGATGCAGCCCAGCATCTGGTTTGCTTTCTGGGCTGCAAGAGCACACTGACAGCTCATGTTGAGCTTCTCATCCACCAGCACCCCCAAGTCCCTCTCCTCAGGGCTGCTTTCAAGCCAGCCACTGTCCAGTCTATATTGGTGCTTGGGATTGCCTCGACCCACATGCAGGACCTTGCACCTGGTCTTGTTGAGCTTCAACACCAGCTTGGAGACCAGGATGTGGTGCAGGACAGTGTCAAAGGCTTTGCTCAGGTCCAGGTAAATGACATCAGTTTCTCACCCCTAATCTCTTAATATTGTGACCTGTTCATGAAAGGCCACCAGGTTTGTCAGCCATAATCTGCCCTTGGTGAAGCCATGCTGACTGTACTCATTCACCTCTTTACTATTCTTCTATTTCAGTAGTGCCTCCAGGAGGATCTGCTCCATAATCTTAGCAGGCATAGAGGTAAGACTGAGTGGCCTGTAGGTCAAAGGTTCTTCTTCTTGCCCTTTTTGAAAATGGGAGTTATGTTTACTCTTTTCCAGACAGTGAGGACTTCACCAGACTGCCATGACTTTTGGAATATAATAGAGAGGTAGCAATCTCAGCTGCCAGTTTCCTCAGCACCCGTGGGTGTATTCCATTGGGTCCCATGGACCTGAACACTTTTAGGTTCTTCAAGTGTTCATGAACCTGATCTTCACTTATGATGGGTTTGCCCTATAGTGCTTTTCATCCTATAAATAGCACTCTTTTTATTCCCACTACTCTGCACAAAATTCTATCCTACTGAAATCTGTGTTAGTGATGAGGAATAAGGTTGAAAAAAATAGTATATATTACTGCAAAGTAATTCCAAAAACCCCAATAAATATAAATGGAAACTACATGAACACATAAAAAGATGAACAGATGAATTGATACAAAATGTCAAATCTATTTTCATATTATTGTTCCTATCAATACAGACAGAAAGAGGAGAAATTGTGAAAAATATTATTTGAACCATATTATTCTTTCAGGTGTTCTTAAGGCCCTGACCAAAGCAGACACAGAGTAAACTTTTGAATTATAATGAAAATTACTTGTTTTGCCAAGTATAATTACAGTCCTATCCCCAAAATCATAAGATAAACAAATACAGAAGAAAAAGACTTAGTAAGTGTAAGAAGAGAGACTGTAAACACAAACTATGTTACTATTTAAACATCTCATTTGAAGACTGTAATTGGTCACATTTACAAATGCAATTCCTTCCTTACTTGGAAACTCATAATAGTCTTTGTTCAGCAATCTGTAAAGAAATAGGAATTACAAATTACTTCACTGTCATGACTTTAGAAGAATAAAATATGTACTATACCTATTGGTTGACAACTGCCTGTTGTGGATAGTG
Source organism: Psilopogon haemacephalus (assembly GCA_013396835.1). Taxonomy (NCBI): domain Eukaryota; kingdom Metazoa; phylum Chordata; class Aves; order Piciformes; family Megalaimidae; genus Psilopogon; species Psilopogon haemacephalus. The sequence goes on along the minus strand of VWZI01002891.1, from coordinate 14,203 downwards.
ATTGAATCATCTTCATGGCATTTCTTCTTTCACAGAAGCTTAAATTCTGCCCTGAAATGAAGATTGTAGCTCCTAAGGCTGTCTGCATTTATGTTTATTAACTAAATAATGTGCTTCTAACATCCTTCGGAAGATTTCCTTGGGATTGGGGTTTAGATTTTTTGTTTTGTTTTGTTGGGTTTTGTTTTGCTTCTCCCCCCCCCCTTTTTTTTTTTTTTGTCTTTTTGGTTGGTTGGCAGTGGTGGATTTTTTGGCATTTCTGTTGTTCTTTTTGTTGTTTTGTTACATTTTTCTTTCTGATGTTATTGCTTTATTATTGTTTAAAAGAAAAGCTTATAACTCAACTCCAAATATAAATAGTTCTACAGAGGATTAAGATAATATACATAGGTACTTGGGAAGTTTGCAAGTTCCTTGTCCTATCAAATTCTCATGAAATATGTAAATAAGATTCAGGGATAGGGAGAAAATATTCTGCGAACTGCATCTAAATATTTGTGCTCCTCAGATTAGCACACAATGATGAAGGTAGTCAGGTACTTACCAATTGTTATCCACACATGCAGTAGAATAGGTGTCCTCGTTTCACCTGGTATTTTTTTTCCTAGCAGCTGGTACAGTGCTGCATTTTGCATTTAGTATGGGAATAATTTTGGTAACACACTGATGTTTTAGTTTCTAAGTAAGTATCCTAAGTCAAAGGTTTCTTATTTTTCCAGGCTCTGCAAGTGAGGAGGTGCACAAGAAGGAAGGAAGTGTGGCCAGGACAGATGACCCAAACTAGTCCAGAGTGCCATGGTGAGCATATAAACTGGGGGTAGTTGACTGTTCGATGCCAATTGATGATCAGGGACTAGCTGGACATTGGTCAACAGGTGATGAGTAATTGCATTGTGTATCGCTTGTCTTTCCTTGTGTTTTATATCTCTCTCTTTTTGTTATTTTTGCTTCAAAGAAATCAACATGCACTCACCAAGCAGTGCAAACTATGTAAGAACATTTTCTGAGGATGGACATTGGTGGAATGAAATAATGAGATTTCCAACACTCCTAAATAAGCCACCAGTTCACAAAGCGGTTGTTCTACAAAAACATAAGCACAAACCTTCTACTGCCTTCTCCAAAACCATATATTGATCAGAGGGCCAATGGGTTCTGCTGCCTGGTGGAGCAAAGAAAGTGTGATGTGGGACCACCATAGCAAGTAGCATGTTTCAGTCACTTGTTGCAGCTTTTGCAAGCAAGTGACATTTGTGAGTCTCTGGAAGCTTTTCTAACTGGAGGAACACAGCCAGCACACCTTGGAGAGGCACATGAAAGTGGCTTTAAACTGCATGCGTCTTATCTGCTACACTAGTGTTTTTTTCAAGCTTGCAATAAGGAAAATCAGCCCTGTTAACCTCTTATTTTCCCCGTTAGACCTAAATAAAATTTCTAATTTAAGGTGAGAGAGAAACCAACCCACTGTAAGTTGCATAATTCCCCACAAACCAAATCAAAGCATAATTTAGTGCAAAACTAGGCCTTTTAGAATTAGAGACCAAGTTTTACACATCTCCAGACCCTGTTTCCCTACTGCATTGCTCAGCAATACTGCTGTCAAATGCTAGGAGCACAGCTGAGAGTCATTCCCTAGGTGTTGTGTTAGGTCCATGAAACATGTCTTAACATCTCTGTCCCTAATGGTTTCATACATCATGTGATGCAAAGTGGAGACACTGAGGGCCAACAGGTCAGCATTAATCATTTCCTCATGGACAACATTATGAAGTGATACCACTGATGTTAGTTAAATAGCTCACAGAAACAACCACTATAACAGAGAAGTCTCACCAGCTTTAGAGCAGGTAGTTTAATGGAACTGTCAAACATTTTGTCTGACTGCTGCCTGGCACCTTGACTAGCCATTTACACATGAGCTTTGGGACTATAAACAGCCATAAAATCAGACCTCCCCACTCATGCAGGGGTAAAATTTTATATCAGCAGCTGCAACAGAAAGCTGTGGATTCAGATGTTATGAGCTTATACAACCTTTTCCTTCTACCTACAAGATAATTGAAAGAACAAAGCAGAACAATTTGCGTTTAATCATATCAGAGCCACTGTAGCTCTCCAGTGATTTAACTCTTCCCTTCTAAGTAACCAGTGTTGAACATATGCTAAACCTGCAACATCACTCTTAATTGTCTCCTCTGGTAGTAAAAGGTCTCTTTATGTGCATTGCTGTGCTGTACTCAGACTCTCAAACCCCATGCTGGGCTATTCCACTACCTGTTTATTACCTGTAATTAGAGAATGCAACATTGAATTGAACATGCTGGAATGCCTTGAAAAGCACAAATATATTACCTCTCTGTTTCTGAGTACATAGGCAGCTAACACTATAGTTTTCTTAATTGTCTTAGACCTTTCTAGATGTTGTTTCTGCTTTTTTTTTCCCCCCATCAAATGAACGTAAATCTCCTACAGAAATAAGAAATGCTGGCTTTACTCTTGGCCTTTCATTTATTTCCTGGGCAAAAGCTAGCAGGAAAATACCACACTTCTGAGAACAAGCATACAAAAGCACACATATATTTCTGTATTTTATATTTTGTTTTCTTCAGAGCAAACATAATGAGAAGCATACATACAAGAATATAACAAGCTAGGCATGCTTGCAATGTTTCTAAGAATTTTTTTTGTTGTTGTTTGATTTTTTTTGTTTGTTTGTTTTTTGTTTTAGATCACCTAGAATTTTGTTTAATATTTCACAAGCGTATGGAGCTGAAAGAACTCCAGAAGACTTTTAATATAAGAGCCAGGTTTATATGATTTGATGTGACAGTGTAGGCCAAAAGGTGAATGGAGATGCAATCTCAATGACTTTATGACCTACTTAGATTCTCATAATAGTGGAAAGGACACTTAATACACTACATAGTTGCTCTGAGAGATCTTGCATATTGTGTGTGAATATGAAGGCAGCAGATGAATATTTGCAGTGCAACTCTGGGGGATATAAGGACACACATGATGGAAGGATATCTCCGACAAAAATAGTAGGTAGGAGCAGGGCCTTTATAATGGTGCATCATCTAGATTGTTAAAGGCAGGAAAACAAGGAGAGATAAATGTGACAGGACAAGAATAAATGGTTCCTCAATTGTAGAAGGATGCACACTTTCAGACACTTAAAAATATTCCAACTGATAAGGAATATAACCAGTGCTGATTTTAAATGAGGCTTATTTCCAACTTTTTATTTGTTTGTTGGTTTGTTTTCTGAATGTAGAGAGTTCATGCACATGCATAATTTTTTAACACCATTTTTTACTTTCTAGCACAGGTGCTAACGTGCCAAATGGAGTCTCTGTGTTTTGTGATCATTAGCATTTGCCCTCTGCTTGGTAGCAGTGATTGATTCCTAATGTTGTGAGTCAAAGAGAAGGTTCTTTCAGAAACTAGCAGTGCAACAGCATGCACAAGGCTATGCATCAAACACTGTCAGAAACTTGAGATGACAGAAATAAATGAGGCCCCCAAAAAAACTTTACAAGGACATGGAGCTACTTTCTCCTTATGTAGGTGATACATAGGCTGTTACTCCAAGAGCAAGTGAGTCTCAAAAACATTATACTTTAGGAAAATTCTCTTGGCTCCAGAAAACAGACCACCACCACTACAGGATCCCTGCTGCAGATCCAAACTCTTTTGTTCCTTTCATCTCAAGATGTGCGAATCACAGGCTTCTAATACAGCAAAAGAATTCCATCTTTCATGTCAGTAAGAAATGATTGTGAAATTTTGATGCCCAGCTCATATAACAACAGGGACAAGCTAGGATACCACACAGGGTACAAATACCATGTCTGTTCTTTCTTTCTGCTGTGCATTTGTATTGTTTATAGCAGCACAACCTGACATAGACGATCTCAAAACTGCTGTGAAAGAATCATCTCATACTCTCTTCAGCTCACATATGCAAGCTTATTACAAGTCACAACTCTCCTTTCAGCTATGGTTCTATTTTTTGCTCATCACTATACAATTCAAAGACTGAGTGGGTAAATGATGACATCTGTGGTTATAGAATAGAATAGAATAGAATAGAATAGAATAGAATAGAATAGAATAGAATAGAATAGAATAGAATAGAACAAGCCAGGTTGGAAGAGACCTCCAAGATCATCTAGTCAAACCTAATACCCAGCCTTATCCAATGGCACTAAGTGCTCCATCCAGTCTTTTCTTGAACACCTCCAGGGATGGCAATTCCATCGCCTCCTTGGGCAGCACATTCCAATGGCAAATCACTCTCTCTGTGAAGAACTTCTTCCTAATATCCAGCCTATACCTTCCCCAGCACAACTTGAGACTGTGCCCCCTTGTTCTGTTGCTGGTTGCCTGGGAGAAGAGACCAACCCCTACCTGGCTACAACCTCCCTTTAGATAGTTGTCGACAGCAATGTGGTCACCCCTGAGCCTCCTCTTCTCCAGGCTAAACAACCTCAGCTCCCTCAGCCTCTCCTCACAGGGCTGTGCTCCAAGCCCCTCACCAGCTTTGTTGCCCTTGTCTGGACACATTCCAGTGTCCTGGTAGGGCATAAATCCTGCCAGGCTGGTTCAACCCTGCTCTCCTACTTGAATTGCCAGGTCCAGGAGTTTGACAGATTGAGCGAAACAACAAAGGGTTTGACCCCAGAAAAGCCCTAAGGGCTAGGTGTTTAGCACCACCAAGTCAGGTATCTTCTGCTACCCTTCAACGTGCCTGAGTGGGCCTCTAGGCGTGAAACTTTGAGTTCATTGGGCAAAACAATGATGCTAATGCCTATTGGCCAGTTTTATTTTCAAAATAGTGTATTTAATGGGGGAGATTTAGAAACCATTCCTCTCTTTTGCTGCGACCCTCCACCGGGACCACAAGTCAATTTCAGGGCTTTTTCACTGCGGCCATGTGTTCGCAGCTGTATCAGCATAAGGGAGAGGCAACTCTTCCCTCCTTCTCTACCTGGGTACTTTGTATCTTCGCCCCAGCGCCTAGTGAGTAAGTATGCTAAGACTCCATAAGCATAGTTAGATTTTCCCCTGTTTTCATGTTCCTATTTTCCAAGTTCTGATTGTTTAAACTGTTTCATTCCATGTTTATAAATACCCTTTGTGCAACTACTTCCTGTCAACTGAATATACAAAGAATCTCAGGGAATTTTCCTGATTTTAAAAATATTAATAGTAAACAAATAATATTCATACAGAAATTAATACTAATAATCCATAGCCTATTATTAATCTCACATCATCCAGTACCTCAACATCTCTTGAATCGAGGGAACCAGAACTGGACACAGTAGTCAACATATGGCCTGAGCAGTACCAAGTACAGGTGAAGAATAATTTCCTTTGTCCTGCTGGCCACACTATTCCTGATCCAGCCCAGTATGCCATTGGCTCTGCTGGCCACTTGGGCACACTGCTGGGTCATGTTCAGCCTCCTACCTACCAGCACCCCCAGGTCCCTCTCTGCCTAGCTGCTCTCCAGCCACTCTGTCCCCAGCCTGTAGCACTGCCTGGGGTTGTTGTGGCCAAAGTGTAGAATCGTATACTTAGCCTTGTTAAATCTCATTCCATTGGCCTCTGTCTACCCATCCAGCCTGTCAAGGTCACTGTGCAGGGCCCTTCTACCCTGCAACAGATTGACACCTGCACCTAACTTGGTATCATCTGCAAACTTACTGATGATGGACTCAATCCCCTTGTCCAGCTCATCAATAAAGATATTGAACAGGATTGGGCCCCTATATAATAGCATTATGCAACTCTGAGTGACTACTTTGAATGACAATCAGGTTTCAGATTAATGGAAACATGTCCTAACACTGAGTATTCAATGACCCCTCTATGCCATGGGAATGATACTAGTGTCCTGAACATTATTTTTCAATATAGTATATTCGATGCTAAGTAAGCTATAACATTAGAAGGAAGGAGGAAACACAACAATCTTGAATGAAAGTGGTGAATATTTTTTCTAAAATTATTGAAATTTTGTTTGAGGGTGTGTTGAGATGTTGGTTAAACAAATAAACTTTCTCAGACACCTTCTTTCATCAAAAAGAGCATTAGAGCTTTCAAGACTGAGGATCCATATTGGCTAAGAAATGTCTCTCTTTCCAGTTAGCTCTTAGAAAATGTTTTTGAAGTAAAGATATTTAGCTTAGGGGCTGATCCTGCACCCATCTTACCTAACCTTTTGGTGATGCTGAAGTAATAAATGTATTTAATTTTCAAAATAGAGAAATCAAAGTCCTGGAAAATGTCTGCCTAGATATGCATCTTATTAGCATCTATACATAAGCCAGATTTTAAAATTCAGACTGAGCCAAGTTTAGAAAGGAAAAGGCCAAATTACATTCAACACTGAATCTAAGCTAAAAGGCTACTTTCGTTGAACTTCAAGAAAAAAAAACAAAAAAAAACCAACAAAAAAAAAAAACCTTGACAGTTCTGGATTTCTTTTTTTTTTTTTTAAGTTTGAGGTCTTTAAAGTTTATATCATGTAGATGACTAAGTAGTGGAAGGTTGATATGCAACCTTTTCACCTGCTGTTTCCTTTAAGAGTTGTGGGATTATTTTTTGTTTGTTTTGTTTTCACTTTCTTAATTTTCTTCTTCTCCCTCCCCCCCCCCACCTTCTTCTTTTCCCTGCCAGATTGTACAAATCAATGCTTATTCCAAACATGAAAAGCATTGTTTTGAAAACCCCTTTGGGTTACCACGGAAACTACAGTGTTGTCGCTCTCACATAATTTACAAAACCTATGCACTTTATGGCAAGGAAATGAATAGTTAAAGGCATTATAAATCCTACACTGACAAAACAACGAACTCATGCATTATTTTCCTTGAGAATATAGAAAAGGAAAGAAAAGACCTCTGCTCTTAAGAATCCAAGATCACGGGGTTTTCCCTTGCAAGCTAAAAGTAAATTCCTTTTTAGATATAAGCTATAAATAAATGCTGGGGTTTTTTTCTAAGTTTCAGCCAGTCAGAAATATGTTCAGAAGAACATACAAATTCAGTCATTTTTAAATGACCACCCAGCTAGAGAGAAGCTGTCTTTGCTTTGTTCAGGAATGCTGTGAATATGCTTTGATTATGAAAATTAAGCCCAAGGCATGTCAAGCTGTGCAGCCAAACTGGGCTGCCTGTGTTTGGCTTAAATTAGAGCCCACACTTGAAAATACTGATAATTGTGCCTGATCTTGTTCCCACTCAAGTAGATGGTGAAAGAAAAATCCAATTGACTTCAAAGAGGAATCTTATGCCCACACTTCATACCAGAATCTGTGACAGCAGGATTAATTCAAAATGCAGCAGCATTTTCGATTGCTGTGGGGCAGTAGTTAAACCACTATGATTGACTTAGTCAATGTTATCGTAGGAGAAGAAAATCACACTTCAACCATTAACTCATTTATGAAAGGACTAATGTGTTTTCATTATCATTCTGAAGTATATCCACAACCCAAAAAGTCTTTATTACACCATTTTCCATTTCCCAGATGTTTGCCAAGTAAAAAACTAGTATCTGCATTAACTTCTCCCATTCATTTATCCACATTTCTTTTCAGCTACATCTCTTTCCAAGATGATATTTGTTTCCATGCAGTTTTGGCTCTTGACCTCTTCTGCTTCTATCCTTATTCCTTTAATCTTTTCCCCTGCACTTCAGTCTTTGTTTTTGACCTTGAATACAAAGAAGAGAGCCTTTGCTCTGTTCTCCTTTTAACTTGAACCTCCTTAAGAAATGTATTAGAAAGTAGATTCTGACCATCTTTTACCAAGTGACACATCCTGCTTGTTGGGCTGTTTGACAGTTCGTGTAATAGCAACAACACGTAGATTTGTACATGGTAAGTAGATGTAAGGTGGAGTGATACCTCTACTAACCTTTGTCAGACGCCCTTCAGTTATACTTTTGATTCCATCACTAAATTTCTCCTTTGGTTTGCTTTCACATTTGACTTTCTTTGGACTTCCACGGGTTCTTCCAAACCAAGCAGAGGTTTCTAATGTTGAAGGAGACTTATCAATATGCATCTACAGACATACTCAACAGCTTCCTGGGGTTTAAACTTCTGTTGCAATGGAGGTAGAGTCTTCCATCACAATGCTGTCTTCTAATTTGTTTATAACTCTACTCCTTTCCTTTAAAAAATCTGTTCTTATATTTCTTGTGCTAGGGGATTGCTAAGTGGTGGAGGAGGAAGGAGGACTTCCTGGAGTCAGAAGTGCAGAACCCAGTGGAGTTAGATGAAATGCTTATGACAGTTAAAATGAAGCATTCATTTTCATTGTTTTTATTTATTTATTGCCAAAGTAACTCAGAATGCAAAAGCCATAACTGACATTAATTTGTTAATTTACAGTATTTGCAGGCAGCCACAAAGGTGTCAAAGACCTTTTTCTTTAAAAATACACAGAGTACATTTCTAGGCCAGAGCGAGACCTGAAGCCAATGACACATTATTCAGGCTTCATGAACTTCTGACTTGGCAATTAGCATCACAAAGGCAACATTCCTTACCAGACATGGCAAATAAACTTTATGTTGACCCAAATCTGCAGTGCATTAAGAAAATGATGCTATTTTCCTATCTTTGAAGTGTCTTCATATATAATGCTTGTTTGTGCTTAGTCTGCACTCCAAACATCATAACAGAAGTCAAACTTATGCTCACCATTCAGCTCTTCAGTAGCTGGTGGAAGTAGATCAGCACACCTCTGCACGAACATGCTTTAACAGTGATTTCTACACTGTGCTAATATGCATAACCCCTGGATCACAGATGGTAAAACAAACCAAGCAGTGGATGGTGGATTTTACTATAAGGCAAAGAGAATTACAGATCATAATTGATTTCTGGTAAGTTAGTACAAGGAAAACGTGAACCAGGATAAGTAAAGATGAAATATTTTGAAAAGAAAAAGCTTAGTGTTGAAAAACTAAAGCCACTAAAATGACGGGATGTAAAGTACAAATGGCAAAGAACCTAACTGAAACTACATAGAATCATAGTATAATTTGGGTTGGAAAGGATCTTTAACAGTCACCTAGTCTAATTTCCCTGCAATGAGAAAAGACATCTTCAGCTAGATCAGAACCCCATCAACCTGACCTTGAATGTTTCCGGGAATGGAGCATCCACTACCTCTCTGACCAATATGCAACCCTATCATAAAATATTTCTTTCCCTATAACTCCTTGGTCACTGCTACTGAAAAGTCTAGGCACAGCTCATGTATCCTGCTCCACAAGAGGAGGAACATGTCTGCTGGTCATGTTTCTACATCCAGCAGATGCATCAATTCATATATCTCAAATATGTATACAGATTTGTGTTTATGAAATGTTGTCACCTGAACCAGGAATATTTATTTCTTTAAGCTGCATAAGAGAAAAAAAAAATCATTAAGCCTCCCATTTAGAATATGTATTAAAGAGATACTTTAAATAAATTTCTAAATCATTCTAAAAGTACATCTACTCAGATGAAGTCTTGACACATGGAGCTATTGAATGTATTAACTGTGGCACTTTACATTCATTCAGTCTAAATCTCTTTGATCAATGCAGAAGAAGTGCAGTGTTGTGTAAAAGGCAATGCAGCTGTCAATAGTGATGTATTTAGTACGGGAAAGTCAATAATTGAGATATGTGAAATGTTACTGACTGATACATATTTCACCAGACTCTTGAGGTGTTCGATCTGTACTTTATACACAGGCACACTGTATATCAAAAAGGCAGTCCTGAAAGCAAGATGTTGAGGCAGGCTTCAGTTGCTGGTTTCACTGCAGTGTTCTTTGTGTAAATGTGTACCATTGTGTTCGTCATTCAGGTCTAGATCCACAAAGATAATTTCAAATATCAGACTCCCTGAGTTACATAAATTTTACCAAATTATATATCTTGCAAGTCATATGTGAGAAAGGGTAGATAGTTGTCGTGGTAGGTCTGATAGGCCAAAAATAGGCTTATACATATACTGCCTTGCCCAGACATGTTTTTTTTGCTCTCCTTCCCTCTATTTCCCTCCTCCCACGGGAGAAGCAACCGTGGGAAAGAGGACAAAAGGACCAGAGCCACTGTGTCTGAGAGATCATGGTGTTCCCAAACTTGTTTTGCTCCTGCTTGCATCCTGTGGTAAACAAAGTACATGCACTTTGCTTGTGCCAACCTTGTGCAAGATCTGTGTCATTCCCAAATATGGGTAATGCAAGCCTATGGCTTCACCTAATATGGTCAAGCTTGGCTAACTGCCATTCTGATTGGCTATTCTATGTCCAAAGGCTCATTTTTCTCAGGCATTGATAAAAGGAGATGAACAAGTAACACAACATGCCTTTGCCATTGTATTTGTGCTCTGCTGTTGTATCTGTGCCTGCTGCTGCCCGCTGCCATTGGCAGTGATACTGCTTTATTGCATCCTGAATTGCTTGGAAACTGCCTGCTTGGAGTTTACCAGGAACAGGAATAATTGTCTTCATGCAATAGGCCTGCATACCCAATGTGAAATCTGTGATGAGACTACGCATCACAAGACATCCTGCCTACTTCTGCCAAGGCGAGCAGCCCTGGATGGGACAAGTAGATCATCCAGAGAAACCAGGACCAGGTGAGAGATCATCTGCCACTTTCCCCAGAATCCTGTGAAGCCTGAGATGAATTAGAAGCCTCAGCAGCTGCCAAGGAGATATTGATAGAATTCCCCAAGAGCTTTTGGGTATTGTCTTAAACTGCTGCTAGCCCTGCAAGTTGGGAAAATAATATTTTGTGAGTAAATACCTAAAGTCTCTTGTAATTCACATAGCCTTCTGCCATAAGCAGAAAGGAGCCTTGAGTCCATCTAGTGGACAACCAGGATAATTAACCACAAGCGGTATAATTAACAACAAGCATCTTCTCTTTCAGTTCAATTGAGTTCAATTAACGTTTATACATATTGCTATTTATGATTTCTAGATCTAGTTATTCTTTTATGTAATGTGTTTCATGACCATTGCAAATGAACCAGTTATTATTAAAATTAGTGGTCGAGGTGGTGAGAGTTTTGAATATCAAAATTAATAAATAATATTATTTTTTAAAAATAGCATCTCAAATCAATTAATTGCCCCTCCATAATAGTAGTTCTCATTTTTTAAAATTTTATCTTTTTCAATTCTGATTCTCCACTGTGCAGTACATTGAGCAATTCATATTACTGGGACATATTTTTCAAATGACTTAATTTTGTTGCTCAATATTTTCTTTCAAGAGTAGTTTAAGGAGTTTCCATGGAATTTCTTGTGGACAGACCAACAACAATAAGATACATGAAACTGCTGATGAAATAAGTGCTTAAAACTGATCCATAACAAAGGGGGTTGAAAGACAGATATAAATATATCTTGCCGTCTGAGCTGGTCTGGTAAATTTTACTTGGCACATAATTTCTCAAACCTACCACATGGAGCAAGAAAAATATCTGAATGAAGCAACATTGTGTTATAAAAATCAGCATTATAAATAAGATCATGTTTTGAATTACCTGCTACAGATGTTCTAGTATTAGATGTTCCTTTACTGAAGGAATTTAGAATAATTAATCTTTATATTATCACTGTTGGTGTATTTACTCCCATATTGCACTGGTGTAACAGTGGATGAATATGACTTCCACTCACTATGTTCATCTGGTGCTTTGATTTTCTGGAGGTAATATAATATCTGCACTTAAAATAAACTCAACATAGGGATAGGACAATATCTATGGTTTAAGCAAAGTCAGGGTATGTTTAGATCTGATTTTAAGAAGACATTCTGTACTGTGATGGTAGTGAAGCAGATTGCCCTGAGAAGCTGTGGATGCCCCATGCCTGGAAGTGCTCAAGAGCAGAAGGGATCATAGAATCATAGAATGGTTTAGGTTGGAAGGAACCTCAAAGATCATCTATTTCCAACTCCGCACCATAGGCAGGGACACCTCCCACTACAACAGGTTACTCAAGGCATCACCTAACCTAGCCTTGAACACCCACAACCTCCCTGGCAAGCCCATTCCAGTGTCACACCACCCTCACTGTAAAGATGAGGATTTGAGCAGCCTGGTCTAGCGGCAGGTGTCTCTGCTCACTGCATGAAGATTAGAACTAGGTGAACTTTAAAGGTCTCTTCCCACACAAACTATTCTATGATTCTATTATTTCACCTGCTTGAAAGTATACCACAATTGATGGAAGTTCATTGGTAATGTAAACATCAATTTACTGTGATTTGATCATCCATGGAGATTCCATGAGGAATTAAAGAAATGCACTTACTCTGTGCAGTGTTAGAGAATTAAGCCATTTTTAGCAAAATGCCAAATATTCTAGCTGCACTCAGGCTCAGAACAACTCACTTAAATATACATTTGACATGGTACCCATTAATCTTACAAAGGACGTTCTCGAGCTACTCAATCTTGTAACATAATGGATTCCTTACCTATACCTTGGATGAGCAATCAAACAGAGATTGAGTCTCTTCATTTAGTCAAATAGATTTATCTAAGCCATGCTTCAAAAGACTAGATTAAGTAGGGCAATGTGGGTTTTTTACGTCTGAAGAAAAAAATCCATTTAATAGAACAGTTCCTTTGATTTTAGAGCAAGAATCACTACCAAAACACTGGACTCTTTCTCTGTAGTTTTTTTGTTGTAATGATCTAGACAGTTTTATCTGCCTGTACAGCAGCTGAGGGTATTAATACTCCTGTGACATATCTGCAACAAAGTATGTTCTTGAACAGAAGAGACAAAGAGACTCGCCTCATGAGGACATTCATGTGTTATGGTATGTGATGACGAGGACAGTGAACAAATGTCCTTTTGTGATTGTGTCACAGTAATTATTTTCATGAAGGATTAATTCATTAAAAACAACAAAAGGACACTTTCTTTTCTTGCTCATAGTTAATTATGGAAGGACAAAGGTTCTGTGTAACAGAGAAGTGCAATTAGCTTGTGGCAGGGAATTTAACCACTCCATTGCACTGTGGAGGTGATAAAGACAGAAACTCCCCAGCCTGTGTGTATTCTGGAGCCCTCTGCTGAACTCAGGGAAAACCTCTCAACTCTTTGTCAAGACCTTATTATGCTAACAGACAACTCAACAGCATTTTATCATGAGAAAAATCTCAAGAGCAAGAAAAAGAAAATTCTTTGAGATTTCCCCTATGCCTTTCACAGAATAATAAATATGTGTTTATTAATTCAAGATGAGTCTAATATGCTTCATTTTGGATTATATGTGAATTTTTATTTGAAATGTGACCACTGGAGATATTTTCCTTTGTATTACAGTCTTGTCTAATACAGTTTTAACACAGTGGATGCCTTTCCTGAGATCACAATTTTGCCTTGAATTCAACATTCTAAACAGACAATAATAAAATACATTTTATATTTTTTTGTGTTCATAATGTTAAATCAGAGGAAAAGTATTCTGTTTCTCATCCAAAACTGCAGAATTATCTCAGAACAGAGTACTCAGCTGGGAGTTAGGAGTTTGCTGAGCTTTGATCTCTGTGGAAAGTAGATTCCTACACTAAACCCTCACCTTTGTGAAAAATTTTAGTCCATCTTCTAGTCTGATGTCAGAGAAACACATTGTCAGACATGTGGTATACGTGACAATACTTAAATGATTCTTCAGTCATAAATTCGGGACTTTAGAGAAGTGTAGTACAGGAGAACACAGGAAATGCTTAATAATTCTGATTCCTGTTCCTCATTATTTTCCCTTGCCTTTCTATGTCTTGCAGCCCTACAGAGGACTTTCAGTGAGATCTCAGTGAGGGTAGTTATTCATATAGGCTGGAGAAATTACAGAAGGAAGCAGTCAATCTGTGACCATCCAGAAGAATGGTCATTCAATCAAGTGACAAAAAATATGACTCCATCTTAAATCATAACATTGAAGTGTTAGTACAGTTCACAAAAAAAAAAACCCAAAAAAAACCCCAACAACCAAAAACCAAAACCAGTATCTGCAGTTTATTAGAGTTTCTGTTTTTCCTGACTGAGCAGAGCTCACCTTTCTGTAATTTCCAAAATGTTCCACACACCCATGGAAAAGATCCTTTGTGCAGCAGAGATCATAGAATCATAGAATCATAGAATGGTCTAGGTTGGAA
>VWZI01002888.1:44978-63077 GCA_013396835.1 Psilopogon haemacephalus | reverse complement strand
AAAACAAAAAAAAAAAAAAAAAAGGAAGAAATTAAGCAGAACCTGGAACGTTTTCAAAGGGCTTTTCATTTTCCTGGTGCTGTTTTAGGAATCTGCTCTTTTGTTGGGTGAGGAATATGTTCTGTTTGGGAGTGTGCTCCCAGCAGTCAGCTGAGGCAGCTGAGCAAAGCTGCCTGCACTGCTGCAGCTCTGCAGCTCCCTGGCTGGCTCACTGGTTTGGGTGGAAAGGGACCTTTAAAGGTCCAGCCCCACCCTGCAGTGAGCAGGGACACCTTCAGTTGCATCATCATGAGGAGACACTGGAACAGGTTGCCCAGGGAGGTTGTGGCTGTTCCCTTCCCTGGAGGTGTTCAAGGCCAGGCTGAATGAGGTCTTGAGCATCTTGATCTAGTGGGAGGTGTCCCTGCCTATGGCACAGGGGGGTTGGAACTGGATGATCTTTGAGGTCTCTTCCAACCTAAACCATTCTATGATTCTATGAAGCATAGAATGGGATTGAAGATCATTCAAAGATCCCATTCTGTGCTTCTGTGCTCCACAACCTCCCTGGAGGTGTTGAGGACCAGGTTGGATGAAGCCTTGAGTGACCTGTTCTAGCAGGAGGTGTCCCTGCCTATGGCACAGGGGGTTGGAACTGGCTGAGCTTTGAGCTCTCTTCCAACCTAAACCATTCTATGATTCTATGATCATGGTTGCTTCCATGAGTGACCACCTCTTCCAACCCCATTGCCAGAGGACAGAGTTTTCACAGGCTTTGTATCTGCAGGTCTTTGGTAACAGGCAACTGGCAACCTGTGAACGTCATGCCCAAAGCTCTGAGGTCCAAGTCGAAGCAGAAAGCTCCTTCTCAGAGCCTCTTTGCTCTGGAAATGGGCTGGAAACATCAGGAAACCTGTCCCTGCCCATGAGATGCCTGCTACCCCTTTCCTCCAGCCAGGCAGGAAGTAGCTTTGCTCCAGGAGAGCGACCAAGAGCAGAGTCAGATTGGATGTGAGGAACAAGTTCTGCACCAGGAGGGTGCTGGGACACTGCAACAGGTTGCCCAGGGAGGTGGCTGAGGCCCCATCCCTGGAGATCACAGGATCAGAGGAGGTTAGGGGTTGGAAGGGACCTCTGGAGGTCTCGTCCTATGCCAGGGCAAAGTGAGCAGAGGCTGTCCCTGTCCCTTCCTCCTTGGCCCCCAGCCCTCAGGTATTTATAGACATTGCTCAGATCCTTCTCCTCTGCAGACTAAGCAGCCCCAGGTCCCTCAGCCTCTCCTCATCAGGCAGTGCTGCAGTCCCTGCAGCATCCTTGGAGCCCTCCCTTGGGGTCTCCAGCAGATCCCTGTCCCTCTTGAAACTGCAGAGCCCAGACCTGGATGGAATATTCCAGGTGGAGCAGAAGGGGAGGAGAACCTCCCTGGATCTTCTGGCCACACTGTTCTTACTGCACCCCAGGATCCCATTGGGGCCTTCTTGGCCAGGAGGGCACATTGCTGTCCATGCAGATCTTGCTGTGCATCTGCACTCCCAGGTCCTTCTCCATGGGGTTGCTCTCCAGCAGGTCACCGCCCAGCCTGTACTGGTTAGATACTCAAGGTCAGGCTTGATGAGGCTCTGGGCAACCTGATGCAGTTGAGGATGTCTCTGCTGATTGCAGGGGGGGTAGTTGGACTGGATGACCTCTGGGGGTCCCTTCCAACCCAGACCAGTCTATGATGATTCTATAATATTTTGGGTATGGAAGAGAGAGATGGGGGGAAGGTGACTGGGCCTTGGAAGCCAATGCTGACTTTGGGAGAGGCCAAGAATCCACCTGCTGTAAAGAGAGGTCAGGAAGCCAGCAGCTCCCAGCTCTCTGATTTTCACTCAGTGCTGCCTCCCCACCTCTGCTACACCTGGAGCAGGTCAGGCTGCAGGGAGGCAGCTGCAGGAGGGCAGGCAGCAGGTAAAGGAGAACTGCAGGAAATGGGCTCAGAGCAATGAAATTAAAATGTTGCCCATCAAAAACGTGCCAAAGATTTGACTCCCTGTAGTGGGTTTGCAGTGACCTGCCCCCCCACCTTTTAGAACCCCGGCTAAAACTCAGAAAAACACACTGGAAGTTAATAAATGAAGCTTTATATTTACAGCAATGCGAATATACAAGCAAATATTTACAAGATATAACAGATATTTACAGAAATATACAGTAGAATAGAAATACAGACACCACACCCCTCCTGGAGACCAAAATCCCCAAGAGAGGGAAACCAAACCCCCCCTACCACCTTTCCCCTTCCCCCCAGCTTTATCTCACCACTTGATGATGCTGCAGATAAGCTGAAGATCGGTCAGAAAGATTAGTGGCAGGAAGGAATGAATGGTTTTAGTAATTTTACTCTGAATTAGTTCAAAGGCAGAGAGACAAAGGAAAGAAGCTGCTGAAGCCTGCTCGACCCAGAGCCGACTGACTGCACAAGCACACTGCCTTATCTGGATGTTTTGGGAACATTCTAAAACAACCTTCTTTCTTCTCTCTCATTCAAAACTGGGTGAAGGGACATAGTGTTTAATTTCTCACTCTCAGGCAGCAGTCTAATTTCTCACACAAATTCTCCAATTAGCTCAAACCAACACACTCCCCATGCTTGGTGGTACTGGCAGGGGGTAGGAGGTAGCAGAGCTGCCAAACTTGCACGTAGCATTTGAAGTGGAGCAGGGTGGATTTAGGTCGGACATCAGGAGGAAGTTCTTCACAATGAAACACTGGGACAGGTTGCCCAGGGGAGTTGTGGACATCTCATCCCTGGAGACGTTCAAGGTCAAGCTTGCTGTGGCCCTGAGCAGCCTGCTCTAGTTGGAGAGGTCCTTGCTGCCTGCAAGGGCACTGGACAAGATGACCTTTGAGGGTCCCTTCCCACCCAATGCATTCTGTGATTCTGTGACTGCCATCAGTGAACATCACAGTGACTGTGGAGGACAGCCTGGAAGAGCAAAGGAGTGCTCTGGCCACTTTGCACTTAGAGGAAGGCTAAAGACAATGGAAGATACTTCAGATGCAGGAAGGCCACCAGAAGGTCCCCTGGGAGCCTCCTCTTCTGCAGCCTGCACAGCCCCAACTCTTTCAGGCTGTGCTCACAGCAGAGTTGCTGCAGCCCTCTGAGCATCCTCGGGGCCCTTCTCTGCACACCTCCAGCATCTCCACATCCCTCTTGTCCCAGTGGCTCCAGCACTGGATGCACTACTCCAGGTGGGCTCTCAGCAGAGCACAGCAGAGGGGCACAATCCCCTCCCTGGCCCTGCTGCCCACACTGCTCCTGCTGCAGCCCAGCCTCTGCTTGCCTTTCTGGGCTGTAAGTTTGTTCCCCAGGCTGATTGCTTTGCCAGCTGAACACGTCCCTCATGCAGCTCTTGAGTGTGTCTAGCTAGAACTTGAAGCTGTTTACTTCTGGTGGCTCTGCTGACAGATCAGAGTCCTTAAGCAGCTGGGATTTTCTGCCTCCCAAGGTACTTATCCACCACAATCAAATGAGTCCTGGGAGCTCAACAGATTGACCTCTTTAGGGCTGTGGTGCTAAGGAACACTTCTCCCTCCCCCCACATTTCCAGCCAGCAGCTCCCTTTTGTGGCTCTTCTCTGCACCTTTTTCCTTCCTTAACATAATTCCATACCTGCTGCTGCCAAACTGGATCCCACTTTGTCTTCCCAGTGCTGTCTGCCCAGGCAATGCTTCTGCCCTCTGTCTATCCAAGCTGTCCCACCTTAAAACTCAAAGCCTTGAGGGCTTGTTTTGTGCCACAACATTGCAAGAGAAGCTGCTGAAAAGGAATTGGGCTGAGCTAATGCTCACCTGCAGCCCTTCCCACTCACTGTCTCCTCGCAGAAGGACTCCTTCTGTCAGCATTCAACAGGGTTACACCAAAATGGGAACTGCACCTTAGAGCTGCCTTCTGGTTTGCATTCCCTGAACACTTCCAGCTTCAGCAACTGCAATAACAGAAGCTAAACCCCAAGCCCTGCATTGGAGCCACACTGCAGGGGCAGAGGTGCACCAAAGAGCCTGGAACAACTTCTGTGGAACCAGCAAGAGGAAAAATTCTGCCCAAGGATTTTGTTTGTTAATTGGTTTGGGTTTTGCCAAGGTGATAGATAGGAGTGTGGAATTACTCTAACAGTTAGGTTAGGAGGGCAACTACCTGATGGAGCAGGTCCAGAGGAGGACCACGAAAATGTTCAGGGGGTTGGAGCAGCTCTGCTATGAGGACAGGCAGGGTGCTGAAAGCTGAAGGGGGGTTAGGGAAAGTCTCTCAGGTTTATGTTTAATTCTGGTCTGGTGAGAACTCACCTGGAGTACTGTGTCAAGGTTTGGAGTCCTCAATATAGGAAGGACTTGAGCATGTCTAGAGGAGGTAATGAAAACGCTCAGGGGGGGTTGGAGCAGCTCTGATGTGAGGACAGGCTGAGGGAGCTGGGGGTGTGCAGCCTGGAGAGGAAAAGGATCCACTGAGACCTAAGAGCAGCCTGCCAGTGCCTGAAGGGGCTACAAGAAGGCTGCAGAGAGGCTGATTGCAAAGGGCTGCAGGGACAGGATGAGGGCAATGGCTGCAAACTAGAGCAGAGCAGATTGAGATTGGCTGTGAGGAACAAGTTCTGCACCAGGAGGCTGCTGGAACACTGCAACAGGTTGCCTGGGGAGGTGGTTGAGGCTGCATCCCTGGAGATATTCAAGTTGAGGCTGGACCCAGGGCTCTGAGCAACCTGATCTAGTTGAGGCTGTCCCTGCTGAGTGCAGGGGGTTGGGCTGGATGAGCTTTGGAGGTCCCTTCCAGCCCAGCCCATCCTATGCCCCTGTGCAGCCAGTGGAACTCAGCATCAGCTTTTGCTGTCTCTTTGCCAGGCAGTTCTGGTGAACCTGGGGATCTGCATGGTGCTTTTCTACACTGTCTACTATGTGGTGCTGTTTGTCTGCTTCACAGGATTCAGGTAAGATTGCCTTGGCTCCAGTCTGCTGTGACAGCAGCCCAGGCCAGGGCATCCTGGGCTGCATCCAAAGTAGTGAGAGCAGCTGCAGGAGGGAGGGGATTCTGCCCCTCTGCTCTGCTCTGCTCTGCTGAGACCCTACTTGAACCCCTACACCCAGTTCTGCTGCCCCCAGCACAAGAAGGGCATGGAACTGTTGGAGAGAGTCCAGAGGAGGCCACAAAAATAACCAGAGGGCTGGAGAACCTCTCCTGTGGGGACAGGCTGGGAGAGTTGGGGCTGATTAGCCTGGAGAAGAGAAGGCTCCAGGGAGACCTCAGAGCAGCCTTCCAGTACCTGAAAGTGCTACAGGAGATCTGGGGAGGGACTTTTGAGAGTGCCAGGATGAGAGACAATGCCTTTGAACTGGGAGAGGGGAGACTTGAGAGTGGAGATGAGGAAGAAATTCTTGAGAGTGAGGATGGTGAGACATTGCCACAGGTTGCACCTCCTGTGCTGCAGCTTCCATCCATTGCTCCTTGGCCTATGGCAGGGAGCAGTGAGCAGAGCCTGTCCCCCCCCTCCTCACCCCCAGCCCTCACACACTTACAAACATTGATCCAATCCCCTCTCAGCCTTCTCTTCTGCACACTAAGCAGCCCCAGGTCCCTCAGCCTCTCCTCCCCAGGCAGTGCTGCAGTCCCCTCAGCATCCTCACAGCCCTCCCCTGGACGCTCTCCAGCAGATTCCTGTCCCTCTGCAACTGGGGAGCCCCAAACTGAAGGCAGTGCTCAAGATGAGGATCATGGATATTGTGTGCAAGGAGAAGACCCCAGGGTGTGATGAGAGGCAGGGACCAGCTGCAAGCCCAGAGCCTTCTGCTTGCATCCACAATGTGCCACAGGCACTGCTGGGACTCTCCTGACACATTCCCATTCTGTCCCCACAGGATTGAAATGCTGGATGGGTTGGCACCTTTTGATTTTAAGACAAGCCCCTCCTGGATGAACTCCTACTACCTGGGTAACAGAAGCCTTCACTCTTTTGTTTGTTTGGGTATTTTGTGGGTGAGCAAAGCAGCCTCAAGCTGGGTGTAAACTTCTCTCCCTTACAGAGAGCAGGGGCAGGGAGGTGGGCACAGAATCACAGAATTGTCAGGGCTGGAAGGGACCTCAAGGATCAGCCAGGGAGGATCTCAGGTAGTGACAGGACTGGGGGGAATGGAGCAAAGCTGGAAATGGGGAGATTAAGGCTGGAGGTGAGGAGGAAGTTGTTGAGCATGAGAGTGGTGAGAGGCTGGAATGGGTTGCCCCTGCAGGGAGGTGTTTGGGTCCAGATCCCTGGAGGTTCTGCAGTACCAAGGGATTCCTCTGGGTGAGGATTGGTCTCTTCGCATGTGCAACAGACATGAGAAAATGGCCTCAAGTTGTGCCAAGAGAGGTTCAGATTGGACTGTGTCCAGTTTTGAAACCCCTGGGACAAGAGGGATGTGGAGATGCTGGAGGTGTGCAGAGAAGGGCCCCGAGGATGCTCAGAGGGCTGCAGCAGCTCTGCTGTGAGCACAGCCTGAAAGAGTTGGGGCTGTGCAGGCTGCAGAAGAGGAGGCTCCCAGGGGACCTTCTGGTGGCCTTCCTGCATCTGAAGAGGGCTACAAAAAAGCTGGAAAGGGACTTTTGAGGCCGTGAGGGAGTGACAGGACTAGGGGGGAATGGAGCAAAGGTGGAGGTGGGGAGATTGAGGCTGGAGGTGAGGAGGAAGTTGCTGAGCATGAGAGTGGTGAGAGGCTGGAATGGGTTGCCCCTGCAGGGAGGTGTTTGGGGCCAGATCCCTGGAGGTGTTTTTGGCCAGGCTGGCAGAGGCTGTGGGCAGCCTGCTCTAGGGTAGGGTGTCCCTGGGCATGGCAGGGGGGTTGGGACTGGCTGATCCTTGTGCTCCCTTCCAATCCTCACTGATTCTGGGATTCAGTATGATTTTATTATCCCCCAGAAGTGGCTGGATGCAGCCTGTGTGTGTGCCAGAGGCAGTGAGCAGGCTGTTGGCTGCACCTTTCTGCCTGTCCACCCAATGCAACCACACAGAAGAGCACAACCCAGCAGGAGCCATGGGAAGTCTGTGGGCACACAGAGCATTTGTTGCCACCTCTGTGAAGGTGGGAAAAGGCCTTTCAAATGTGATTCTTGGTATAAAGCTCCTGTTTTCACTTCCAGCTCTTGTGATATCCTTGGAAATCACCTTCTTCATCTGTGGGCTGCTCTTTGCCCTGGTTGTGGAGGAGTGGGTTTGGGACTATGCAGTGACAGTTACTGTTCTTCACATCATCATCACTTCAGCTGGTAAGCAAAATGCATTGCATGGCATTCCCAAAGTGAAGGGGCTGGAGCATGGCCTGATGGGGAGAGGCTGAGGGCCCTGGGGCTGCTTAGTCTGCAGAGGAGAAGGCTGAGAGGGGATCTGAGCAATGTCTATCAAATAGCAAGAAGGAAGGGACAGGGACAGGCTCTTGCCCTGGGATAGGACAAGAGGCAGTGGGTGGAAACTACAACACAGGAGGTTGCAGCTCAACACAAGAGGCAACTTCTTGCCTGTGTGGGTCCCAGAGCAGTGGCACAGGCTGCCCAGAGAGGTTGTGGAGTCTCCTTTTCTGGACTCTTTCCAGGCCTGCCTGGATGTGTTGCTGTGTGACCTGTGCTGGATTCTCTGGCCCTGCTCTGGCAGGAGGTTGGACTGGATGATTTATGGAGATCCCTTCCAACCCTTGACATCCTGTGAGCCTGTGACTGGAAGGGTCCCAGAACACTGGCACAGGCTGCCCAGAGAGGTTGTGGAGTCTGCTTGTCTGGAGCCTTTCCAGCCCTATCTGGATGTGTTCCTGTGTGACCTGCTGTAGTTTCTATGCACCTGCTCTGGCAGGGGTTGCACTGGAAGATCTGCAGAGGTCCCTTCCAACCCCTATCACCCTGTGATCCTGTGACCAATCAGTTAGGACTCACCTGCTGTATCACTGGACTAACAAAATTCCTTCTTAAAGCTAAACAAATCATAGAATCCCAGAATTGTTTCGGTTGGGAAGGAACTTTGAGATGATTGAGTCCAACCAGGTGATTTTGAAGATCCCTTCCAACACAAACTGTTCTTTGATTCTGTGATTTCTTCCACAGAGAGTCCAAGAGCTCCATTTAGCACACAGTTGGTAGCTCTAGGACTTGCCTCCCAGTGGGAAAGTTCCCCAGACTGACCTTAATGCTGTGGCCAAGTGTCTTGAGTGATCAGGACCTGCCACTTCAATAAAGGTCAGTGTGGTGGTTTGGCAGTTGCCCCCCCCACATAAACACACTTTGAAATAACCCAGGCTAGGACTCAGTGGGCTGGAAGTTAATGAATGAAGCTTTATATTTACAGCTCAGCACAATATCCAAGCAGATACTGACAATGTGTAACAGATATTGACAGATAAAGACAGTGGAAAGGTAATACAGAAACACCACAGCCCTGCCAGAGACCAAAATCCCTAAGAGGGGTTTCTAACCACCCTTACCACCTTTCCCCCTCCCCAATCTTATCTCACCACCTGTTTCATGCAGCAGATATGCAAAGGTAGATGGGCCAGGGGGGATTAGCAGCAGCAAAGAAGTTAGTGAAATGATTCAGATCCAGCTAGGAAGGGAGAAAAGAGCCATGCAGGAGCAGCCACAGCCCAGAGCCCTCTGAAGCAGTCTGACTTATCTATATTTGGGTTAAAACTCCTAAACATTTTTTTTCCCTTTCTCAGTAAAGCTCTGAGTGCAGCAGCATCCTCAGTGTTTGCCTTTCTCAGCCTGTAGCCTAATTTCTCATTCAAATCCTCCAATTAGTTCAAACCAGCACAGGTCAGGTAGACATCTATGAAACATCACCAACCAGACCTTTTGAGAACATCATTCAGATCTCTCTGAGGAGGAGACAGACCTTTGAGAACATCATTCAGGTCTCCCTGAGGAGGAGACAGACCTTTGAGAACATCATTCAGGTCTCCCTGAGGAGGAGACAGACCTTTGAGAACATCATTCAGATTATCCCTGAGAAGGAGAGACACAGAATGGGCCTGGAGAAGAGCATCCTGAGAGGGAGCTCATCAATGATGATCAATACTTAAAGAGTGGATGTCAGGAGGATGGGGCCAGGCTTTGTTCAGTGACAGGACAAGGGGTAACAGGCACAAACTGGAACCCAAGGAGTTGCAGCTAAAACTGAGAAGAAACTTCTTTAATTTAAGGGTGGTGGAGCAGGCTGCCCAGAGAGGTGGTAGAGTCTCCATCTCTGGAGCCACTCCAAACCCACCTGGGTGTGCTCCTGCTTTAGGTGAAACTGTCTTGGCAGGGTTTGGACTGGATGATCTCCAGAGGGTCCTCTTCCAACCCCTGCCCCTTTGTGATGCTGTGATGTCATCTTTACCTGTCCCCCACACTCACTGCACCCCAGCCCCTCTGTGATGCTGTGATGCTCAGAGGGCTGCAGCACCTCTGCTATGAGGACAGCCTGAAAGAGTTGAGACTATTCAGTTTGAAGAAGAGAAGGCTCCCAGATGACCTTTTTGTGGCCTTCCAGGATCTGAAGGGGGCTACAGAAAAGCTGAGAAGGGACATTTTAGGTTCTCAGGTAGTGCCAGGACTAGGGTCAATGGAGCAAAGCTGGGGGTGGGGAGATTGAGGCAGGAGGTGAGGAGGAAGTTGCTGAGCATGAGAGTGGTGAGAGGCTGGAATGGGTTGCCCCTGCAGGGAGGTGTTTGGGGCCAGATCCCTGGAGGTGTTTTTGGCCAGGCTGGCAGAGGCTGTGGGCAGCCTGCTCTAGGGTAGGGTGTCCCTGGGCATGGCAGGGGGGTTGGGATTGGATGATCCTTGTGCTCCCTTCCAACCCTCACTGATTCTAGGATTCTGTGATTCTAGGATTCTGTTATTTTATGATTCTAATGTCATCTTTGCCTGTCCCCCACACTCACTGTTTGGAAAGTGACATTTCTCCTCCTCTTCTCTTTGCAGTTATGTCTGAATTCCCCCTGATGCTACACTGGTGGCTGGCATTAGGTATCATTACAGTCTCTGAAGTTGAAGTTGTTAGACTCTGTGACGTAGAAAATTGGTCTTGCCAGTACTAAGTGTTTCTGCCAAATGTCTGCTGTCTCCTAGCTTGAGAACCATTAATAGCTACAGGGGAAAAAAAGAAAGAAAGAAAGAAAAGAAAAAGGTGCTCTTCCTTAATACCTCTTTTTATGGCACAGGCAAGTAGCACTGGGCTAGTGTTGGGCTTGCCTTTAAAAAAGCAGTTTGAAGAGCAAAATGCACTCAGTTAACCCTGCTCACAAAGAGGAGACTTTGGAGTGGCCTTCCAGGATCTGAAGGGGGCTCCAGGAGGGCTGGGGAGGGACTATCGACAAGGTCTGGTAATGGCAGGATGAGGAAGAATGGGTTTGAAGTGTCAGAGGGGAGATTGAAGGTGGATGTTAGGAGGAAGTTGTTTGCAGTGAGGGTGGTGAGACACTGGCACAGGTTGCCCAGGGAGGTTGTGGAGCACAGAAGCACAGAATGGGATCTTTGATCACATTCGGTGCTTCCGTGCTCCACAACCTCCCTGGAGGTGATTCAGTCCTCCACAATCTCCCTGGAGGTGTTGAGGACCAGGCTGGATGAGGCCTTGAGTGACCTGTTCTAGTGGGAGGTGTCCCTGCCTATGGCCCAGGGGGGTTGGAACTGGCTGAGCTGTGAGCTCCCATCCAACCTAAACCATTCTATGATTCTGTGCTCTGCTGAGAGCCCACCTGGAGTACTGAATCCTGTGCTGGAGCCCCTGGGACAAAAGGGATGTGGAGATGCTGGAGGTGTGCAGAGAAGGGCCCCGAGGATGCTCAGAGGGCTGCAGCAGCTCTGCTGTGAGCACAGCCTGAAAGAGTTGGGGCTGTGCAGGCTGGAGCAGAGGAGGCTCCCAGGGGACCTTCTGGTGGCCTTCCTGCATCTGAAGGGGGCTACAGAAAAGCTGGGGAGGGACTTTTGAGGGTGTGAGGGAGTGGCAGGAGTGGGGGGAATGGAGCAAAACTGGAGGTGGGGAGATTGAGGCTGGAGGTGAGGAGGAAGTTGTTGAGCATGAGAGGTGCAGGTGGTTAAAGCCTGGGGTGAAGTGTTTAAGCAGACAGGACATTGAAAACCCCCCCCCAAAGGTAACAACATTGCTTAAAGGTTTCTCAGCATCTTTGTATTCCAGTACAAAATTTAAAAAAAAAGGAATATAACCCAGCCCTGTGTTTTCTTGCAGGCTCTGGAGTCACTTCAATGGTCTGTGGAGGACAGATTCTGGCCTACTACTTGTTCAAGGACAACTTCATTTACCCAATTCTGGATGATTTTTGAGAAGGAAATTTGGACTTTGCCTTTGCATCTCTCTGGGTTCCACGGTCCCATCAATATTATTGGCTGTTTTCTCCCAGTCTCAGCTGATAGGAGGAGAGGAAAAGACCTGAAATGGTGCCAGGGGAGGGTGAGGTTCAAGAACAACTTCATTTAGCCAATTCTAGATGATTTTGGAGAAGGAAATTTGGACATTGCCTCTGCATCTCTCTGGATTCCATAGTCCCATCAACATTACTGGCTGTTTTCCCCCAGTCTCTCTCAGTCTGGGTAAACTTCATTTAGCCAATTCTAGATGATTTTGGAGAAGGAAATTAAGACTTTGCCTTTGCATCTCTCTGGATTCCATGGTCCCATCAACATTATGGTTTGCTTTCCCTAGAGTCAGGTGGTAGAAGGAGAGGAAATGCCCTGAAATGGTGCCAGGGGAGGGTGAGGTTCAAGAACAACTTCATTTAGCCAATTCTAGATGATTTTGGAGAAGGAAATTTGGACATTGCCTCTGCATCTCTCTGGATTCCATAGTCCCATCAACATTACTGGCTGTTTCCCCCCAGCCTCTCTCAATCTGGGTAAGCTTCATTTAGCCAATTCTAGATGATTTTGGAGAAGGAAATTATGAATTTGCCTTTGCATCTGTCTAGGATCCATGGTCCTACCAATATTATTGGCTATTTTCCCCCAGTCTCAGGTGATAGAAGGAGAGGAAATGCCCTGAAATGGTGCCAGGGCAGGGTGAAGTTCAAAGACAACTTCATTTAGCCAATTCTAGATTATTTTGGAGAAGGAAATTTGGACATTGCCTTTGCATGTCTCTGGATTCCATGGTCCCATCAACATTATTGGCTGTTTTCCCTAGTCTCAGGGGGAAAAAGGAGAGGAAATGGCCTGAAATGGTGCCAGGGGAGGGTTAAGTTGGGCATTAGGAGGAATTTGTTTGCTGCAAGAGTGGTCAGAGATTGGCACAGGCTGCCCAGGGAAGTGCTGCAGTCCCCATTCGTGGAGGAATGGAGCAAAGCTGGAGGTGGGGAGATTGAGGCTGGAGGTGAGGAGGAAGTTGCTGAGCATGAGAGTGGTGAGAGGCTGGAATGGGTTGCCCCTGCAGGGAGGTGTTTGGGGCCAGATCCCTGGAGGTGTTTTTGGCCAGGCTGGCAGAGGCTGTGGGCAGCCTGCTCTAGGGTAGGGTGTCCCTGGGCATGGCAGGGGGGTTGGGACTGCCTGATCCTTGTGCTCCCTTCCAATCCTGACTCATTCTAGGATTCTGTGATTTGTGTCTCCAGGAAGATCAGTGTGCAGGTAACCACCTGCCAGGGTCTGCTTGGAAAAAATATTTCTCCAAGGCTTGGTTCAGCTCAGGACTGATGGGGAGCTCAGGATGGGGAGGAAGTGCTGCATAATGAAAACTCAGCCCCCTGTCCTGCTGTGTGTAGGTAGAGTGCCAGGGAGTGGATTAGAGCTGAACTTAATCCAAACTGGAACAAGTTCCTATTTTTACTCTGACAGGATTCTCTTTGGCAAGGCTCACCCCAGCTGCAGCTTGCTGTGGCTCTCCAGGTCACTCTTGGCATATTAAACTTTTGTTTCCTATTTAAAATCTTAGGTCACCAGCAAGGGAGAGCTTCAGGCTAAGCCAAGGGGTGCTTTAGCCCCAGGATTTTTCCCACAGCAGTACAACTCTGCCAGCATCAGAAAACCAAGACCAGCAAGAGCTCTGTTCAGGGTGAAAAGCCTTAGCCAGAGATTCACAGAATGGTTTGAGTTGGAAAGGAGCTCAAAGCTCAGCCAGTTCCAAACTCCTGTGCCACAGTCAGGGACACCTCCCACTAGAACAGGTCGCTCAAGACCTCATCCAGCCTGGCCTTGAACACCTCCAGGGAGGGAGCAGCCACAACCTCCCTGGGCAACCTGTGCCAGTGTCTCACCACCCTCACTGCAAAGAATTTCTTCCAAACATCCCGTTTAAATCTCCTCTCTGCCAGTTTGGACCCATTCCCCCTCATCCTGTCATTACAAGACCTTGTGAACAGTCCCTCCTCAGCCCTCTTATTGGCTCCCTTCAGATACTGGAAGACTACCAGTTCCAACCCCTCTGCCATGCCCAGGGACACCCTACCCTAGATCAGGCTGCCCACAGCCTCTGCCAGCCTGTGTACTGGGCTGCAGCAAGAGCAGCTGTGGGCAGCAGGGCAAGGGAGGGGATTGTGCCCCTTGGCTCTGCTCTCCTCACCCCCCACCTGCAGCACTGTCTGCAGCTCTGCAGCCCCCAGCACAAGCAGCACATGCAAGTCTTGGAGCCAGTGCAGAGGAGGCCACCAAGATGCAGCTGAGAGGGCTGCAGCAGCTCTGCTCTGAGCACAGGCACAGAGAGTTGGGGCTCTGCAGCCTGCAGAGGAGAAGGCTGCCAGGAGACCTTGGAGTGGCCTCGCAGGATCTGCAGGGGGCTGCAGGAGGGCTGGGGAGGGACTATTGACAAGGGCTGGGGATGAGAGGAGGAGGAGGAGGAGGAGGAATGGGTTTGAAGTGTGAGAGGGGAGACTGAAAGAGGATGTGAGGAGGAAGTTGTTTGCAGTGAGGGTGGTGAGACACTGGCACAGGTTGCCCAAGGAGGTTGTGGAGCACAGAAGCACAGAATGGGATCAAAGATCACATTGTGCGCTCCACAACCTCCCTGGAGGTGTTGAGGACCAGGTTGGATGAGGCCTTGAGTGACCTGTTCTAGTGGGAGGTGTCCCTGCCTATGGCACAGGGGGGTTGGAACTGGCTGAGCTTTGAGCTCTCTTCCAACCTAATCCATTCTATGATTCTGATTTCTAAGGTGCAAACGTCAGGTCGAGGACCCAGTGGCATACCTGACTAATACCATACTTAGAGTAATTACAAGAGGAGAGGTTTTTTTCAGAGCCAAGAACCCCTTTTTATGATATCCAGCCACCTGCTGAGACAGATGACAGCCCTCTCAGTGGCTCTGCATTCACTTCTCTTCCAGCTGCTGCTCAGAGGGTTAAGTGCAATGTGGGCTGCTGGAGAGTCCCATCACACATTCCTGTGCTAATAACACTGCCCTCAGCCTACTGTCAACCTCTCAGCCAATCCAAAAAGCTGTCCTGGAACAAAAGCAGCCAAGCAGCAGACTGTGGAGCTCACAAAATGCCAGGATTTTCAGCTGGCACCTTGAGTAAGAGCACAGGCTTGAATGCTCCTCATTGCCCAGGGGAGGACAGAGTTGGTGAGTCAGACTAAGCCAGGCAGCTTCCACCCCTGCACACTGCTTGAACCACGCTTCCATCCCTTTTGTATTCAAACTTCCAGAAGCAAAGCAAAGCCAAGCCCTGCAGCACTCATTAGCCCTCTGCTCCAAACTCTGCCAGCAACTGCTAGACTAATAAATGCAGAAAGCAGAGTGTGGATAACACCAGATCAGAGAACCACACAAGGGTCTGCATTGGAAGGGACCTTCAAGATAATCTACTTCAGCCCCAGTGCCAT
The DNA here is from genome assembly GCA_013396835.1 of Psilopogon haemacephalus. Lineage (NCBI taxonomy): Eukaryota > Metazoa > Chordata > Aves > Piciformes > Megalaimidae > Psilopogon > Psilopogon haemacephalus. The sequence goes on along the minus strand of VWZI01002888.1, from coordinate 48,295 downwards.
GGGCAGGGACACCTCCCACCAGCCCATGGTGCTCAAGGCCTCAATCCAGCCTGGCCCTGAACACCTCCTGAGGAAGAGCATCCACAACCTCCCTGGGCAACCTGTGCCAGTGTCTCACCATCCCAGGCTCTTTGGTGCACCTCAGCCCCTGCAGTGTGGCTCCAATGCAGGGCTTGGGGTTTAGCTTCTGTTATTGCAGTTGCTGAAGCTGGAAGTGCTCAGGGAATGAGAAGCACATTTCTGGACACAGGAGACCTGGAGAATTTCACATCATCCATGTGCTTGGCTAAGTCTTTAACCATGCTTTAGCCTGGTTTTGCACTTCTGAGAGATGCCATCCTTGTAAGTGTGCTGGAGCTGGGCACCAAAGCACAGGAGACAGTTGGGATCCAGGAGCTGTTAAGTTTCCCAGCCTCATGCTTACTTCCAAAGGCAGTGGATGTGCTTCATCTTGATTTCAGTGGTGCATTTGGCACTGTCTGCCACAGCTTCCTTCTGGCTAAGCTGAGGTAGTGTGGTCCATGTCCTTTTTGTGGTGGGGGCCCCAGAACTGCACAGAGTGGTCCAGGTGGGGCCTTACCAGAGCAGAGCAGAAGGGCAGAGTCCCTTCCCTCATCCTGCTGCTCAGCCATGATCAGCAGATGAGACAGCTGCCTACAGCCTCCTGCTCTGGACATTTTTGTGCAGCATTCCTGTGGCTTGTTTCCTGCTGACCAGAAATAACCACCAGGACTGAGTGAGCCTCCTTCAACCTGGAGAAAGCTGCCAAAGCCTTGCCCATTCTGCAGTGCATCATCTGCTGTGTGCATGGTCACTGTACAGCCAGGTCCTTGCTACCCCTTCACAGGTATTTAAAACCTCGTTTCAACATTTGGTGCCTTCTGAATGTGACTTTCTCAGAACATTTGGCACTTGGCTTAAGATCCTGGGTAATGATCCATCTGCTCAGTGGTGGCTAAGGCCCTAATCTCTGTTTTGTGAGCCAGTCACAGCCCCAGACAGCACACACTGCCTCCTTAGACAGCAGAGAGGATAAAGGTCTTAGGCGTGGTTATCAAATTTGATGGTGTAATTAACACCTTTATGATTGGCTTTAAAACTTTTAGTGCAAAGCTGTGATTTGAAGATGCTGACTTGTGTCCCAGCCTCTCCCTCTGCTCAGGCAGAGTGACCCAGGGCCCTGCAGAGCTCTGCTTCAGAGGTCATTGTGGCTGTGCTGTAGGACAACCCTGCTCTGGGATGCACTGGCAGCTTGCTCCATCCACTCTCTGCTTCAGGGGATCACAGCAACACCTTGCAGTCATCTCCCAGGTCGTACATTCAGGTTTCCTCTGCCACCAAGGGTGAAAGTAGGGAAAGATGTGTGCTTGGATGCCACCCTGATGTGTAGCTACAGCATCACATCAGCTTGGAGTGAGGATCTGGGAAGTGACACTGAGACACCAACTATGGAGAGCTAAAACCTTGAGGAAAGGTCTTCACAGAATCAACCAGGTTGGAAAAGATTGGCTTTAAACATTTTTGTGCAAAGCTGTGATTTGAAGATGCTGACTTGTGTCCCAGCCTCTCCCTCTGCTCAGGCAGTGTGACCCAGGACCCTGCAGAGTTCTGCTTCAGAGGTCATTGTGGCCATGCTGTAGGGCAGCCCTGCTCTGGGATGCACTGGCAGCTTGCTCCATCCGCTCTCTGCTTCAGGGGATCACAGCAACACCTTGCAGTCATCTCCCAGGTCGTACATTCAGGTTTCCTCTGCCACCAAGGGTGAAAGTAGGGAAAGATGTGTGCTTGGATGCCACCCTGATGTGTAGCTACAGCATCACATCAGCTTGGAGTGAGGATCTGGGAAGTGACACTGAGACACCAACTATGGAGAGCTAAAACCTTGAGGAAAGGTCTTCACAGAATCAACCAGGTTGGAAAAGATTGGCTTTAAACATTTTTNCTTTAAAACTTTTAGTGCAAAGCTGTGATTTGAAGATGCTGACTTGTGTCCCAGCCTCTCCCTCTGCTCAGGCAGAGTGACCCAGGGCCCTGCAGAGCTCTGCTTCAGAGGTCATTGTGGCTGTGCTGTAGGACAACCCTGCTCTGGGATGCACTGGCAGCTTGCTCCATCCGCTCTCTGCTTCAGGGGATCACAGCAACACCTTGCAGTCATCTCCCAGGTCGTACATTCACGTTTCCTCTGCCACCAAGGGTGAAAGTAGGGAAAGATGTGTGCTTGGATGCCACCCTGATGTGTAGCTACAGCATCACATCAGCTTGGAGGGAAGTGACACCAACTATGGACAGCTAAAACCTTGAGGAAAGGTCTTCACAGAATCAGTCGACCAGGTTGGAAAAGACCTTCAAGATCATCCAGTCTATCTGCATCCTTCTTGTAGCCCCCTTCAGGTCCTGAAGCAAAGCCCCTCAGGATCACCAAGACCAACCTATAACCCTACACTACAAGATTCACCTTAAACCATAGCCCCAAGCACCACATCTAAACCACCCTGAAACACAGCCAGGGCTGGGGACTCCACCACCTCCCTGGGCAGCTCATTCCAGTCCCTCACCACTCTCTCCAGGAAAAACCTTTTCCCAATGTCCAATCTAAACCTCCCCAGCCTCAGCTTGAGGCCATTCCCCTTTGTTCTGTCTCCTGTGAGCAGAGTCCAGCAGACAGCAATGAGACCATTAGGTTTGGAGTGAAGTAAACCAGTTTTGATCAAACCCAAGCTGCATTAAACCAGAAGACAACAACGATCCCTTCAGGATTCCACATGGGGATGAAGCTGGAAGCTGTGGACAAGAAGAACCCAACCTTCATCGTTCTTCCGCCAAACTCCTTTCTCCTGCCTTATTGTGGCAGGATTTTTATAGCCTGCTCTGTCTCACTAGATCACATCTGCAGGCTGCTGCAGTTGCCGAGGTAACTGGTATTTAATGAGCACTGGAGAGGATCATTATGGAAAACACTATGTTAATGCCACAACACTGATGTCTTGCTCTTGCCTTGAAGCTGCATCTTTCTTTCTTTTCTTCCTTCCTTCCTTCCTTCCTTCCTTCCTTCCTTCCTTCCTTTCTTTCTTTCTTTCTTTCTTTCTTTCTTTCTTTCTTCCTTCCTTTCTTTTCTGTCTTTTCTTTCTTCTTTTTTTCTTTCTTCCTTTCTTCTTTCTTTTCTTTCCTTTCTTCTTTCTTTCTTTTCTTTCCTTTCTTCTTTCTTTCTTTTCTTTCCTTTCTTCTTTCTTTCTTTTCTTTCCTTTCTTCTTTCTTTCTTCCTTTCTTCTTTCTTTCTTCTTCCTTCCTTCCTTCCTTCCTTCCTTCCTTCCTTCCTT
>VWZI01002888.1:25259-38163 GCA_013396835.1 Psilopogon haemacephalus | reverse complement strand
GGAGCGCTGCCCTAGGCCCCTTAGGCGTAGTGGGAGCACTTCCCCCGTCCCCTCAGTGCCCCGGCGCGGCGGCAGCGCTACCCGCGGAGCGGCCGTCGGGGTGCGGCAGCGGCCGGGCTGCCCGGCGGAAGGGCGCTGGCTCCGCCTCTGCCCGGGCGGGTCCCTCCGGGAGGCGACACTGCGGCCGCCCCGAGGGGATTCCGCCGGGAAGAGGCGCTGAGGGCGGAGTCCCCGCGGAGACATCTCCCTTCTCGTCGCCCGGTGTCGGTCCCGCCTGCGAGGCAGCGGCGGGGAAGGTGCCCGGGAAGATGGTGACGGTGATGACGAAGCTGGTGCACTACCTGCACCTGAGGTAAGGGCGGGCGAGGGCCGCCGCCGTCCCGCTCCTCTTGCCGGCCTCTGTCCGTGCCCGCCGGCAGCGAGCGGGAGGGAGGGAGGCTTCCTTGGGTGCGATGCGGAGCGGGAACGGGCGGCAGGGACGGGGCTGCGGGACGGGTGGCAGCGGGGCCGCTCCGCCGCTCCGTCCCAGCCCGGCGCGGCCGTGTGTAGTGCTTGTGGCGGAGATGCCGGGGGGAAGCGGACAGGCTGTGAGAGGTTGGTGTCGCTGCGGTGCTTGGGAAGGTCATTCTAACAGTGTGGGTCAGACAGGTGCCGCATTTCTTCTTTTGGTGGTTTTTTTTTTCCGGTAGGGTTTCTGGCAGGATACCCTAGTGAGTTTCTTTCTTTTCTTTTCTTTTCTTTCTTTCTTTCTTTCTTTCTTTCTTTCTTTCTTTCTTTCTTTCTTTCTTTCTTTCTTTCTTTCTTTCTTTCTTTCTTTCTTTCTTTCTTTCTTTCTTTCTTTCTTTCTTTCTTTCTTTCTTTCTTTCTTTCTTTCTTTCTTTCTTTCTTNTTTCCTCCTTTTATTTCTTTTCCTTCCTTCCTTCCTTCCTTCCTTCCTTCCTTCCTTCCTTCCTTCCTTCCTTCCTTTCCTTTCTTCCTTCTTTTCCTTCCTTCCTTCTTTTCCTTCCTTCCTTCTCTTCCTTCTTCCTAGTCTCAGGTGATAGAAGGAGAGGAAATGGCCTGAAATTGTGCCAGGGGAGGGTAAGGTTGGGCATTAGGAGTAATTTTTTTTGCTGCAGGAGTGGTCACGGATTGGAACAGGCTGCCCAGAGAGGTGGTGGAGTCCTCATGGCCATGGCACCTGGGGACATGGTTTGATGGCCATGGTTGGGGTTGTGCTGATGGTTGGACTGGATGATCTTAGAGGGCTCTTCCACCCCAAACAATTCTCTGAGTGTGGCTGCAATGAAAGCCACAGACCAAGGCACATGGCATTGTGGGACATGGTTTAATGGCCATGATGGGGTTGTGCTGATGGTTGGACTGGATGAGCTCAGAGAGCTTTTCCACCCCAAACAATTCTCTGACTCTAAGTGTGACTGCAATGAAAGCCACAGACCAAGGCACATGGCACTGTGGGACACGGTTTGATGGCCATGATGGGGTTGTGCTGATGGTTGGACTGGATGACCTTGGGGGTCTTATTCAACCAAAAAAAGTCAGCCTCAATACTTTATAATATCAAGGAAATTAGGAAGGAGTGGATAGCACAGAGAGAGGAGTGCAGGAGGGTGATAAAGTGATGTTCTTGAAGCAGCAGCAGCAGCCTGCTGACTGTCAGTGTTCTCTAGACAAGTGCACTAAACTGAAAGGTAGCTCATCTCATGCTAGGTGAGCAGCACCATGTTGAGACCAAGTTTGATGAGCCTATCATAAAAGGTAATAAATGCATGGGCAGTGGCCTGGCTGAAGACAGACTTCAGTTATTTTAGTACTGAGTGAAAAGAAGTCAATAAAATTAGGGAAGATTTCTAAAGCTCCAGCAGTTTGCCTTTTACAGCAGAAGCAGAGCTGTGGGAGATGAGGCTGCAAAAGGGCTCAGTAAGCCCAGCCAGTGAAGTAAATATTACTTACTGGTCCTGAATGAACATAAGACAGCAGAGGATTCTGTTTGTCAGAGCTCAGTAAGAGCAGAGATGTCTCCCTGAGTGTTGCTGGAGTGGCAGTAGCTGAGAGGATGTGCATGAGCAGGAGGTGTTCCTTGGAAGCAGGACAAATCAGGGAGACAGAGCTGGTTTGCATGCAGAGCAGGGCAGGGGAGGCTCCTGGGTCAAACTGGTGAGACAGAGCTGGTTTGCATGCAGAGCAGGGCAGGGGAGGCTCCTGGGTCAAACTGGTGAGACAGAGCTGGTTTGCATGCAGAGCAGGGCAGGGGAGGCTCCTGGGTCAAACTGGTGAGACAGAGCTGGTTTGCATGCAGAGCAGGGCAGGGGAGGCTCCTGGGTCATCTTTGGTGAGCCTCTAGGCTAGAGGTGCAGCTTGAGTTTAGTGAGATCACATCACAAACCCATGGCAGGTAGCTGATCAAAGCTTCCATCCCTGACAGCCTGGTGGGAACAGCCTCTGCTGGACATTGCCCTGTGCTTATTCTCCACTCGTGTTAGTGAGTGATCAGCAATGTAACAATGCAGAAAACAGCAGAACACAGACTGCATGCAGGTGAAGTTGTCTGACATAGCCTTGAAGTGCTTCTTTCTGATCAGGCCAGTTGAGGAGGCTTCTGGCCAGCCACGCAGCAATGTTGGGTTTTGCTTACACGTGAGGATGGGAATAGTTCAAAACCAATTAGCAGCAAGTAAACCTAAAAATAAGCTGCCTGCCTAAGAATAGCTGGGGAAAATGCTTGCCCTCAGCACTGAGCTTTTCTCTTCCCTGGGTGCAGCACACAGAAGTGATGAGGGGTCACAGAATCACACAGGATGTCAGGGGTTGAAAGGGACCCGAGGAGAAATAGAGTCCAACCCCCCTGCCAGAACAGGACCATCCAAGCTAGCTCAGGGCACACAGCAACACATCCAGACAGAGGCTGCAAAGGCTCCACACAAGGAGACTCCACAACCTCTCTGGGCAGCCTGTGCCACTGCTCTGGGACCCACACAGGCAAGAAGTTGCCTCTGCTGTTGAGCTGCAACCTCCTGTGCTGCAGCTTCCATCCATTGCTCCTTGGCCTATGGCAGGGAGCAGTGAGCAGAGCCTGTCCCCCCCCTCCTCACCCCCAGCCCTCACACACTTACAAACATTAATCCAATCCCCTCTCAGCCTTCTCTTCTGCAGCCCAAGCAGCTCCAGGTCCCTCAGCCTTTCCTCCCCAGGCACTGCTGCAGTCCCCTCAGCATCCTCACAGCCCTTCTCTGGACCCTCTCCAGCAGCTCCCTGTCCCTCTGCAGCTGGGGAGTCCCAGATTGAAGGCAGAGCTCAAGATGAGGTCTCAATAGGGTAGAGCAGAGGGGCAGAAGAACCTCCCTTGATCTTCTGGACACACTCTGCCTAATGCACCCCATGATCCCATTGGACCTCTTGGCCCCCAGGGCACATTGCTGTGCCATGGATGTTCTCCCCCAGCACTCTCAGCTCCCTCTCCCTGGGGCTGTTCTCCAGCAGGTCAGCTCCCAAAATGTACTGGCGCAGTTTATTCTTCTTTCCCAGTCAGCTGCCATCCTCATGTTCTGTGTAAGTTCTTACCCAGGAGTCCACAAACTGGATTTGAAGGTTCTACCACAGTTAAGTCAATAACTGCTGTGGTAATCTGGCCTGAGAAAAAGGTATTTGGATGCCCAAAGCTGTGCTTAATAAATTGCTATGGATAGTTTGAGACAAGATTAGCCTATGCTGGTAAGACAGTACACCAGGGAGCCCAAACAATTACTGTAATCAGACCCTTAGAAAATCATAATGATGCCCTTAATTCAGTAGAGTCACAGAATGAGTCAGGGTTGGAAGGGACCACAAGGATCAGCCAGTCCCAACCCCCTGCCATGCCCAGGGACACCCTACCCTAGAGCAGGCTGCCCACAGCCTCTGCCAGCCTGGCCCCAAACACCTCCAGGGATCTGGCCCCAAACACCTCCCTGCAGGGGCAACCCATTCCAGCCTCTCACCACTCTCATGCTCAACAACTTCCTCCTCACCTCCAGCCTCAATCTCCCCACCTCCAGCTTTGCTCCATTCCCCCGAGTTCTGCCACTCCCTGATAGCCTCAAAAGTCCCTCCCCAGCTTTTCTGTAGCCCACTTCAGATCCTGGAAGGCCACAAGAAGGTCCCCTGGGAGCCTCCTCTTCTGCAGCCTGCACAGCCCCAACTCTTTCAGGCTGTGCTCACAGCAGAGCTGCTGCAGCCCTCTGAGCATCCTTGGGGCCCTTCTCTGCACACCTCCAGCATCTCCACATCCCTCTTGTCCAATCCCCCTGCAGGCAGCAGGGACACTTCCGACTAGATCAGGTTGCTTAGGGCCCCATCAGGTTTGATCTTGAGCGGCTCCCGGGACGGGGCCACCACCACTACCACCACCACATCCCCGGGAGACCTGCTCCTGTATTTCCCCACCGGCACTGTGCAGAACTTCCCCCTGATGGCTAAAGCGCACTGAAACGCAGTTCTCCGACTTGCCAGAAGGAATCAGTGTAGCAGCGCTCGGTCTCTTGCTCTTGCCGCGACTAATTAGCCCTTCCAGAGGATGGTTGTGTGCCCATTTAAATCCCATTCAGCAGGGTCATTAACTAATGATTGGTTTCAGCCAGACAAAAGCAGGCTCGCTGAATGGGGAGGGAAATAATTACCCCCCAAAAATACTAAATTACCTTCTCAGCGAGGCAAGATGTTTTCATATAAATATACTGGGTGTAATTATCCCTAATTAAAGATTGTGCACCAAGTGAAAGCAGAGCAGCATACAGAAAAGGGAGAGAGAGGGGGGTGGAAAAAAAGGGAGAGAGATGAACAGCGATCCTTGAGAACAAGGGACAAAGGCGATGGGAGCAGAGAGAGCAGCTCCCGAGGACCGCACCAGGCAGCACAAGCAAACTCAGCACAGAGATGGAGACTTTTCCATCTGAGGCATTCAAGAGAGGAATGAATGTTTGGTGCTGCACTGTCAATTGTGCTGCAGCATGGCCAAGGGACTGCCTCCTGTAAGGAAATGAAATGACTCAGGCAGGCAGCTGGAAAAGAGCAACCCCAGGCTTGAAGTGCTTTTGGGGTACTGTTACAAAGTAATTGTATTCTGTTCTTGTTCTTATTCTTATTCCTGTTCCTATTCATATTCCTATTCTCATTTTTATTCCTGTTCTCATTTTTATTCCTATTCTCATTCTTATTCCTATTCCTATTCTTATTCTCATCCCTATTACTATTCTTATTCTCATCCCTATTACTATTCTTATTCTCATCCCTATTCCTATTCTTATTCTCATTCCTATTCCTATTCTTATTCTCATCCCTATTACTATTCTTATTCTCATTCCTATTACTATTCTTATTCTCATTCCTACTCCTATTCTTATCTCTATTCCTATTCCTATTCTTATCTCTATTCCTATTCCTATTCTTATTCTCATCCCTATTACTATTCTTATTCTCATTCCTATTCCTATTCTTATCTCTATTCCTATTCCTACTCTTATTCCTATTCCTATTCTCATTCCATTCCTATTCCTATTCTTATTCCTATTGTCATCTCTATTCTTATGCTTAGTCTTATTCCTATTCCTATTCTCATTCTTATTCCTGTTTTTATTCTCATCCCTATTCCTATTCTCATCCCTATTCCTATTCTTATTCTCATTCCTGTTCCTATTGTTATTCCGATTCCTATTCTTATTCTCATTCCTATTCCTATTCTCATTATTATTCCTATTCTTTTTCCTATTATTACTCTTATTCCTATTCCAATTCTTATTTCTTTTCCTATTCTTAATACTACTATGACTACCACTACTATTAGTGTTGTTACTATTATTGTAGTTTTAAAATATAATAGTATATTAACATATAATTACCATAGCAACAACAGTAACGATGATGATGATCATCATAGGATGCCAGGGGTTGGAAGGGACTTCCAGAGCTCATTGAGTCCAACCCCCCTGCCAGAGCAGGACCATCCAATCTAGCTCAGGGCACACAGCAACACATCCAGACAACCTGCAAAGGCTCCGCACAAGGAGACTCCACAACCTCTCTGGGCAGCCTGTGCCACTGCTCTGGGACCCACACAGGCAAGAAGTTGCCTCTGCTGTTGAGCTGCAACCTCCTGTGCTGCAGCTTCCATCCATTGCTCCTTGGCCTATCCCAGGGAGCAAGTGAGCAGAGCCTGTCCCCCCCCTCCTCACCCCCAGCCCTCAGAACCTACCTGGGTCTACAGGACACACTCTTAAGAATGCCCCCCAGGACCCCCTTGGCCCTCTTGGCCCCCGGGGCACATTGCTGTGCCATGGATCTTCTCCCCCAGCACTCTCAGCTCCCTCTCCTTGGGGCTGCTCTCCAGCAGTCCCCTCCCAGCCTATCCTGCTGCAGTTTATTCTTCCTCCCCAGGTGCAGGACTCTGCACTTGTCCTTGTTGAACCTCATTTGGTTCCTCTGTGCCCAGCTCTCCAGTCTGCCCAGGTCTCTCTGGATGGCCTCACAGCCTGCAGCTTCATATTCCCATTTATTTTGTTTTTGCTGCAGCAGTGGCCTATAAAATGATTGGGTACTCAATTCCTATCATGTACTAACTATACATTTTTATCAGACTCATTCCTCCATGGAACACCTCCAGGGATGAAACACTCACAGCTTCCTTGGGCAACCTTGTCAGTGTCTCCCCACTCTCATAGTAAAGAACTTCTTCCTAATGTCCAGTCTAAATCTACCCTACTCTAGTTTCACACCACTGCCCCTTGTCCTGTCACTCCCAGCCCTTGCCAAAAGTCCCTGCTCAGCTCTCCTGGAGCCCATTCAGGTACTGGAAGGCTGCTCTGAGTTCTCCCTGGAGCCTTCTCTTCTCCAGGCTGAGCTCTAACTCTCTCAGCCCGTCCCCATGGAGGAGGTTCTCCAGCCCTCTGATCATCAATAAGGTTACATGAGGTGACTTTCTTGTGGCCTTCCAGGATCTGAAGTGGGCTACAAAAAAGCTGGGGAGGGACTTTGGAGGCTATCAGGGAGTGACAGAACTCGGGGGAATGGAGCAAAGCTGGAGGTGGGGAGATTGAGGCTGGAGGTGAGGAGGAAGTTGCTGAGCATGAGAGTGGTGAGAGGCTGAAATGGGTTGCCCCTGCAGGGAGGTGTTTGGGACCAGATCCCTGGAGGTGTTTTTGGCCAGGCTGGCAGAGGCTGTGGGCAGCCTGCTCTAGGGTAGGGTGTCCCTGGGCATGGCAGGGGGGTTGGGACTGGCTGAGCTTTGAGCTCCCTTCCAACCCTGACTCATTCTAGGATTCTATGGTCTTGGTGGCCTCCTCTAGACCACTCCAACAGCTCCAGGGCTCTGTCAGCCTCACACCAAAGAAGTTTTTCCTGATATGGAGCTGAAACCTTCTCTGTTCCAGTTTGTATCCATTGCTCCTTGGCTTATTGCTGCTGACCACCAAGAAGAGTTTGGCTCCAGGCACTGACCCCCACCCCTCAGATATTTGTACACATTGCTCAGATCCCCTCTCAGCCTTCTCTTCTCCACACTGACCAGCCCCAGGGCTCTCAGTCTCTCTCCACAGGGGAGATGCTCAAGTCCCCTACTCATCCTCATGGCTCTCTGCTGAAGCCTCTCCAGCAGGTCCCTGTCTCTCCTGAACTGGGCAGCCCCAAACTGGACACAGTATTGCAGCTGTGGTCTCAGCAGGGCAGAGTAGAGAGGGAGAATCATCTCCCTAGCCCTGCTGGCCACACTTTTCCTGATGCCCCCCAGGCTGCCATTGGCTCTCTTGCCCACAGGGGCACATTGCTGCACCATCCAGAACTTGCTGCCCACCAGGACCTTTAAAATCAGTTAAATGAATTTGGGTCCTCTCTGCCCTTCACAGCAGAGAACCACACAGTCCCCTATTTGGTGGCCAGCACTAGCAACAGGTTAACAGCTTGCATTAATATTGCTCTTATGAGTGTAAATGCAATTAGACCTGGGCATAATGAGGCAGAAGATTCTGTAGGCAGATAAAAGTACCTGTGCTCTGCCAACTCAATGATTTTCTAATTAGCTCTGTGAGACAGGATGGTTTATTTCCCCAACAATCTTTAAGGACTGCCATCTGCCTCTAGGCAGCCTTAAGAAGGAGACTTAATTTGGATAAACCCCTGCTGTGGATGGTTAAATTCAGTTAAGGGATCAATTTCTAATAAAATTTAAGGATTGGGCTGTGTGGTAAATCCTTTGAAATGCCTGCAGCAACCAATCTGCTCCTGTTCCCCACAGTGGCACTGGGTGCTGAGTGATGTACTCAGAGTGGTCAATAAACACTGAGAGAGATACAACCCAAAGAACCTGCAGTACTGCATCCAGTGCTGGAGCCCCTGGGACAAGAGGGATGTGGAGATGCTGGAGGTGTGCAGAGAAGAGCCCCAAGGATGCTCAGAGGGCTGCAGCACCTCTGCTGTGAGCACAGCCTGAAAGAGTTGGGGCTGTGCAGGCTGCAGAAGAGGAGGCTCCCAGGGGACCTTCTGGTGGCCTTCCTGCATCTGAAGTGGGCTACAAAAAAGCTTTTTAGCTAGGGAACTTGTTAGGCTATCAGGGAGTGACAGGACTAGGGGGAATGGAGCAAAGCTGGAGGTGGGGAGATTGAGGCTGGAGGTGAGGAGGAAGTTGTTGAGCATGAGAGTGGTGAGAGGCTGGAATGGGTTGCCCCTGCAGGGAGGTGTTTGGGGCCAGATCCCTGGAGGTGTTTTTGGCCAGGCTGGCAGAGGCTGTGGGCAGCCTGCTCTAGGGTAGGGTGTCCCTGGGTATGGCAGGGGGGTTGGAACTGGCTGATCGTTGTGGTCCCTTCCAGCCCTGACTGATTCTAGGATTCTGATTCTAGGATTCTATGTAGGCTAAGCAGATGGACTGTGATGGGCCAGACCCGAATTCTGCAGGGGCTGCACTCAGGATAGGTCAAACCAGACCACCTAGCAGAAACTCAGGTGGTGCTTCGTGTTAGGATGGATGCTCTGAACCCCAGCACCGGCAGCTGCCGTTCCACTTTATCTGGTCGCCAAATTCAGACTTACCAAAGCAGCCACCAGAGTGCACCAGATACATTTTAGAGCCACCTGCAAGGAAAGAGAAGGCAATCAATGTCCTTTCTTTCTCTTCTTTCTGCTCTCAGAAACTCACCAGCTGCTTAATTACGCATGAGGAAGGCAGCAGGGGAGAAGGGGAAAGCAGTCCCTGGTAACCACACGGTACAGTTTGCCTCTCCTTTCTTCTTTTGCAGCAGCAGGACAGCATGCAATGTTGTGCCTCGAAGAAAAATGAGTTCAGGGTTTTGTTCTCGTAGAACCTGTTGCATATTTAGTTTGGGCAAAGAGCTTTCACAGGATCAGACTGTTAGGGGTTGGAAGGGATCTCCAGAGATCACCCAGTCCAACTCCCCTGCCAGAGCAGCATCACCCAAGGCACACAGCAACACATCCAGGTGGGTTTGGAAACTCTCCAGAGCAGGAGACTCCACAACCTCTCTGGGCAGCCTGCTCCAGGCTGCAGCACCTTCACACTGACAAAGTTTCTCCTCCTGTTCCCCTGGCACCTCCTCTGCTCCAGCTTGCCCCCAGTGCCCCTTGTGCTGCCCTTGGCCAGCCCTGGGCACAGCCTGGCTGCATCCTGCTCACACTGCCCTGCACATCTTGAGCACAGCACTGAGGGCAGCCCTCAGGAAATGGCCTGAAATTGTGCCAAGGGAGGCTTAGGTTGGAGATGAGGAAAATTTTGTTTTCTGCAAGAGTGGTCAGGGATTGGCACAGGCTACCCAGGGAGTTGGTAGAGTTCCCATCCCTCTAGTATCTGAAGGGGCCTACAGAAAAGCTGGGGAGGGACCTTTGAGGCTGTCAGGCAGTGACCGGACCAAGGGGAATGGAGCAAAGCTGGAGGTGGGGAGATTGAGGCTGGAGGTGAGGAAGAAGTTGCTGAGCATGAGAGTGGTGAGAGGCTGGAATGGGTTGGCCCTGCAGGGAGGTGTTTGGGGCCAGATCCCTGGAGGTGTTTTTGGCCAGGCTGGCAGAGGCTGTGGGCAGCCTGCTCTAGGGTAGGGTGTCCCTGGGCATGGCAGGGGGGTTGGGACTGGCTGATCCTTGTGGTCCCTTCCAACCCTCACTGATTCTGGGATTCTCTGATTCTAATGAGTGGGACACGGTTTGATGGACATGGTGGTGTTGGGTTGGTGGTTGGACTGGATGATCATGGAGGCCTTTTCCAACCCAAACAGTTCTGTGGTTCCATATCAGGCTCCTGTGATCCTGTTAAGGAATGTACTACACACCCAAGAGGCAGATGCCCCAGACCTGGAAACATTCCAGGTCAGGTTGATTGGGACTCTGAGCAACCTCACCTAGTTGTAGATGTCTCTGATGGCTGTAGGGGGTTTGGACTAGGTCCATTCCCACCCAAAGCAGTCCATGATTCTAAGACGCAGGTTTACAATAACCCAGCCCTACCTTCCATCCTTTATCTGGACTTAACCTGAGGCAGCAGCTGACCTTCAGTAGTGTAAGAAGTGATCAGGGCTGTAATGCTTGGGCCTGCTGAACATCTGCCACCTTTTCCTGTGCTTGTAGCGTTGGGACTCTTCAGGGTGACATTGCCCCTTCCAAAGACAATGAAAGGAAACCTCCTGGATGAAGTTATCAGCTTAAGTCAATGACAAAATTTGGCCAGGTGTGGCTATCAGCTGTGACCTCTGCCAAGTCCACAGCTGCAAGCATCAAGGGCTCTGAAGGACAAACTGATTTTGCTCAGACACCAGGGGAAGTTCTTCCTGTTTGCTTCTCTGCTGAGGTCAGCTTCTCAGTGAGCATCGGGTGGAGGTTTCTGTGCTTGGCAGCTGTGTGCTGGACAGCAGCTGGGCAGAACATCTGCTCCATCCCTGACCACATGCAGCTGTCTCATTGAGGTGTATCAGGGCTTTAAATAAGTGAGGGCACCTCAGGGCTTAAATAAGTGAGGGCACCTCAGGGTTTAAATAAGTGAGGGCACCTCAGGGTTTAAATAAGTGAGGGCACCTCAGGGTTTAAATAAGTGAAGGCACCTCAGGGTTTAAATAAGTGAGGGTACCTCAGAGTTTAAATAAGTGAGGGCACCTCAGGGTTTAAATAAGTGAAGGCATCTTTAGAAAGAAGTTCTTTCTAGTGAGGATGGTGAGACATTGGCACAGAGAGGTGTCAGGACCAGGTTGGATGAGGCTTTGAGCAACCTGACCTCTTCTAGTGGGAGGTGTCCCTGCCCACGGTGTGGCTTGGAATTGATTGAGCTTTCAGATCATCCAACAGAAGCAGGACATGGAAGTGTTGGAGCCAGTGCAGAGGAGGCCACCAAGATGCAGCTGAGAGGGCTGCAGCAGCTCTGCTCTGAGCACAGGCACAGAGAATTGGGGCTCTGCAGCCTGCAGAGGAGAAGGCTGCCAGGAGACCTTGGAGTGGCCTTGCAGGATCTGCAGGGGGCTGCAGGAGGGCTGGGGAGGGACTATTGACAAGGGCTGGGGATGAGAGGAGGAGGAGGAGGAGGAATGGGTCTGAAGTGTGAGAGGGGAGACTGAAAGTGGATGTGAGGAGGAAGTTGTTTGCAGTGAGGGTGGTGAGACACTGGCACAGGTTGCCCAGGGAGGTTGTGGAGCACAGAGGCACAGAATGGGATCAAAAATCCCCTTTCTGTGCTCCACAACCTCCTGGAGGTGTTGAGGACAAAGTTGGGTGAGGCTTGAGTGACCTGTTCTAGTGGGAGGTGTCCCTGCCTATGGCACAGCGGGGTTGGAACTGGCTGAGCTTTGAGCTCCCTTCCAACCTAACCCATTCTGTGATTCTCTAAGATCATCCAGCCCAACCACTCTCTAACTCTACCCAGGGCTGAGTATCACAGATCTGTGTCTTTGAAACCCCTCCAGGCGTGGAGATTCAACCACCTCCAGGTGTGGAGATTTCAACCACCTCCAGGTGTGGAGATCCAACCACCTCCAGATGTGGAGATCCAACCACCTCCAGATGTGGAGATTCAACTACCTCCAGGTGTGGAGATCCAACCACCTCTAGGTGTGGAGATCCAACCACCTCCAGATGTGGAGATTCAACCACCTCCAGGTGTGGAGATCCAACCACCTCTAGGTGTGGAGATCCAACCACCTCTAGGTGTGGAGATTTCAACCACCTCCAGGTGTGGAGATTTCAACCACCTCCAGGTGTGGAGATTTCAACCACCTCCAGGTGTGGAGATTTCAACCACCTCCAGGTGTGGAGATTCAATCACCTCCTTGGGAAGCCTACACCCGGGTTTGGGAACCCTTTCAGGGACAGGGCTATAGCTGCAATGAATGAAAAAAAGGTTTGTGTTGTGGTGCACATCCTGCTGACCAGTTCAGAACGAACTAACCTCTGCTGAGTGTCTGTGTGAGGCACAGCAGAGGCTTCCCTGCTGAAAAGGGCACCGCAAGGCTGCCCTGCTCTGGCACAGCAGAGCATGACCTTGCAGCTAATGACGACAAGAGCTCTGACACCTTGCACCCTTGCCTGCTGCCGCCACCTGCTCTTTGTAGCCAGGGCTCGGCATTTATAAACAAAAACAAGCGTTTCTTTCGTACGTGCAAAGTCAAACCGGGCGCAGGACACTGTTGTGAGCCCACGAACAGGCCAAGGTACAAGGCGAACGCTGGGCACATTCCTTCGTGTCCTCGTCAGGCTTGGTGTGGCAGCAGCACCTGCAGCTTGGGCTGGCACCGCACCAGCTCTGCTCCGTTGCACTCACGGTTTCGATACCGCAACCCGAACTGCGGCCCGGCCGAGGCAGGGCTGCGCTCCAGCACCCCCCGGGGCACGGCGGCGGCCAGAGAGCCACAGCCGACGAGGCCCCGGCCGCCGCCGCGCCCCCACCCAGAGGCGG
>VWZI01002888.1:5286-21549 GCA_013396835.1 Psilopogon haemacephalus | reverse complement strand
CAACTTCCTCCTCACCTCCAGCCTCAATCTCCCCACCTCCACCTTTACTCCATTCTCCCCAGTCCTGTCACTCCCTCACACCCTCAAAAGTCCCTCCCCAGTTTTTTTTTTGTAGCCCCCTTCAGATCGTGGAAGGCCACCAGAAGGTCCCCTGGGAGCCTCCTCTTCTGCAGCCTGCACAGCCCCAACTCTTTCAGGCTGTGCTCACAGCAGAGCTGCTGCAGCCCTCTGAGCATCCTCGGGGCCCTTCTCTGCACACCTCCAGCATCTCCACATCCCTCTTGTCCCAGGGGCTCCAGCACTGGATGCACTACTCCAGGTGGGCTCTCAGCAGAGCACAGCAGAGGGGCACAATCACCTCCCTGGCCCTGCTGCCCACACAGGATGGATCCAGGCTTCTTTTCAGTAGTTCCCAGTAACAGGACAAGGGGTAAGGAGCATAAACTTAAACATCAGAAGTTGCATCTATAAATACGAGGAGAAATTTCTTTAAGGGTGAGAGAGTACTGCAGCAGACTGCCCAGAGAGGTGGTGGAGTCTCCATCTCTGGAGACATTCCAGACCCTCCTGGACACATTGCTGTGTGACCTTCTCTAGGTGAACTTGCCTTGGCAAGGGGGTTGGGCTACATGGTCTCCAGAGGTGCCTTCCAGCCCCTACCATTCTGTCACTCCATGATCCCAGCTCCATGGCTGTGATTGATCTGCTCCCTCCTCCTCGGAGTCCCCAGTGTATTCCTGCTTCTGAAGTGGGAGAGGTTGGGAATATTATTTTGATGGGGGAAGGGAGGAGAAGGAGTGACCACTTCTTGTTGTTTGGTCTTTGGAAATTATGATGGTTTGGGAGTTCCTCTTCCACCCCTGCATTTGAAATCACCCAGTCTAGACTCAGCCAGCTGGAAGTTAAGGACTGAAGCTTTATATTCATAACTTAGCACAAGATACAAGCAGAGATTTACAATAGATTACAGATATTTACAGCTCTATACATTTTAAAAAGTAATACAGAAACACAAAGCCCCTCCCAGGGATCAGGGTCCCCAAGAGAAGTTCCCAACCATCCTTCCCCCTCCACCTCCCAATCTTATCCCAGAATCTCTCTTATGTGCAAGGTAAACAGAGAAGATCAGCCAGGGGGGTTAGAAGCAGAGTTGATTAGTTGGGTTACACAGATCCAGCTGGAAGCAGAATTGATTAGTTGGGTTACACAGATCCAGCTGGAAGCAGAATTGGTTAGTTGGGTTACACAGATCCGGCTGGAAGCAGAATTGATTAGTTGGGTTACACAGATCCGGCTGGAAGCAGAATTGATTGGTTGGGTTCCACAGATCCAGCTGGAAGCAGAATTGGTTAGTTGGGTTACACAGATCCATCTGGAAGCAGAATTGATTGGTTGGGTTACACAGTTCCAGCTGGAAGCAGAATTGATTAGTTGGGTTACACAGATCCAGCTGGAGGCAGAATTCATCAGTTGGGTTACACAGATCCGGCTGGAAGCAGAATTCATCAGTTGGGTTCCACAGATCCAGCTGGAAGCAGAATTGATTAGTTGGGTTACACAGATCCAGCTGGAAGCAGAATTGATTAGTTGGGTTACACAAATCCAGCTGGAAGCAGAATTGATTAGTTGGGTTACACAGATCCAGCTGGAAGCAGAATTGATTAGTTGGGTTACACAGATCCAGCTGGAAGCAGAATTCATCAGTTGGGTTACACAGATCCAGCTGGAAGCCAAAAAGGGAGAGAGCTCAGACTGCAGACAGAGAGCAAATGTCTTATCCATGTTTGTGTCCTTGCTTTTGTACCTCTCAGCAAACCTATGAGTGAAGTAGACATCACCATTGCTTTTCTTTCCATAGCCTATAACCTAATTTCTCTTATTAAAATAGTCCAATTAGCCTCAAACCGGCACAGAAATGCAAGCAAAAAAAAAAAGCTTTGCTGGAACATTGAGACATTCCTGTGGGTTTTTTTGTCCCTTTTTCTAACTACTTTCCTCCTTTTATCATCATTCCCAAGATATGTAATAGTGCAAACAGGGAAGATCAGCCAGGGGGGCTGGAAGCAGAATTGGTTAGTTGGGTTACACAGATCCAGCTGGAAGCAGAATTGATTAGTTGGGTTACACAGATCCAGCTGGAAGCAGAATTGATTAGTTGGGTTACATAGATCCAGCTGGAAGCCAAGAAGGGAGGGAGCTCAGACTCTGCAGACAGAGAACAAATATCTTATCCATGTTTGTGTCCTTGCTTTTGTACCTCTCAGCAAACCTATGAGTGAAGTAGACATCACCATTGCTTTTCTTTCCATAGCCTATAACCTAATTTCTCTTATTAAAATAGTCCAATTAGCCTCAAACCAGCACAGAAATGGAAACAAACAAAAAACACCAAACCCAAAACTTGGCTGAAACATTGCAACATTCCTGTGGGATTTTGGTTTTGGGTTTGTTTATTTGTTTTGTTCCTTTTTGTAACTACTTTCCTCCTTTTATCCTCATTCCCAAGATGGGTAATAACAGAGCAAACACCCAAAGCTGGGTAGTTCTGAAATAACCTCCTGGAGATGCACTCATGCATTATGCTCTGTGTAATGTACCAGTTCTGCCTTCCAGATTCTGTCTCTGTTATTACTGGTGTGCAGTAGGAACTTCTTTTGCCTTTTTAAAAATACCACAGTAAGAAGAGCTTTCAGCATCGAGGGTAGCATCTCTCTGGCAGCTTCAGAACTCTGTAATCTTTTGCCTAGGATCAAAAGAGTGGAAAGCCAGCACGGTGCAGTGCCAGCTGTGATGAAACAGCCCTTTGGGAAAGCTTATCCTGGGGCTGCATCTAAAGCTGTGTGAGCAGAAGGTCAAGAGAGGGGATTCTGCCCCTCTGCTCTGCTCTGCTGAGATCCCACCTGCAGCACTGCCTCCAGATCTGGGGCCCCCAGCACAAGAAGGACCTGGAAATGTTGGAGAGGGCCCAGAGGAGATGCTCAGAGGGCTGGAGAACCTCTTCTGTGGGGACAGGCTGGGAGAGTTGGAGATGTTCAGCCTGGAGAAGAGAAGGCTCCAGGGAGAACTTAGAGCAGCCTTCCAGTACCTGAAGGGGATCCAGGAGAGCTGGGGAAGGACTTTAGTCAAGGGCTGGGAGTGACAGGATGAGGGACAATGGCTATGAGCTGGGACTGGGAAAATTTAGACTGGAGAAATTCTTGAGAGTGAGGGTGGTGAGACACTGGCACAGGTTGCCCAGGGAGGCGGTGGATGCCCCTGCCTGGAGGTGTTCAAGGCCAGGATAGATCATAGAATCATTGAGGCTGGAAAAGATCCCTGGGAGCATCAATGCAACCACAGCTCCTGCTCTGCAGAGTTCATCCCTAAACCATATCCCTACCACTGCAGGCTACAGGAGAGCTGGAGAGGGAATTTTGACAAGAGCCTGTAGTGGTAGGATGAGAAGCAATGACTTTGAGCTGGGAGAGGGGAGATTGAGGCTGAAAATTAGGAAGAAGTTCTTCACAGTGAGAGTGGTGAGACACTGGCAGAGGTTGCCCAGAGAGGTTGTGGATCACAGACAGGGAGGATGAGGAGACACTGGCACAGGTTGCCCAGGGAGGCTGTGGATGCCCCTGCCTGGAGGTGTTCAAGGCCAGGTTAGATCATAGAATCATTGAGGCTGGAAAAGACCCCTGGGAGCGTCAATGCAACCATAGCTCCTGCTCTGCAGAGTTCATCCCTAAACCATATCTCTACTACTACAGGCTACAGGAGAGCTGGAGAGGGAATTTTGACAAAAGCCTGTAGTGGTAGGATAAGGAACATTGGCTTTGAGCTGGGAGAGGGGAGATTGAGGCTGAAAATTAGGAAGAAGTTCTTCACAGTGAGGGTGGGGAGACACTGGCAGAGGTTGCCCAGAGAGGTTGTGGATCACAGACAGGGAGGATGAGGAGACACTGGCACAGGTTGCCCAGGGAGGTTGCCTGTGTCCCCTGCCTGGATGTGTTCAGGGCCAGGCTGGATGAGCAACCTGGATTGGTGGGAGGTGTCCCTGCCCATGGCAGGGGGATTGGAACTGACTGATCTTTAAAGTCCTTTCCAACCCAACCTGTTCTGTGATGCTATAATCTGTGCTGAGTTATATTTATTTTTTTTCCACAGAAGTGAGTGGACATCAGAGGTGGCTGTGAAGGGTTGGGGCAGCAGGGCACTGCTGCATCCTGCCAAAAGCAATGCACTGGCTGTGCTCCAAGCAAAGTGGCACCCTAGGAGAGGACTAAACTTCCTAACCATTTCATTTTTTTTTTCTCCAGGCATACAAGAAGCCTTCCTAGAACTTCAGAATTTGACTGATCTAATAGGTTGTTGAGCTGCTTTCCTCTTCTTTTTGTTTTGCATTTTTGATTCACCTTAAAGTCACAGTGAAGCTGTGACATTTCCTTTGGGAAAGGCTTCCCTTACCTTTGGTTACCTTTGGTTCAGTAGGCTAAATCTTGAGCCACTTCAGTGTGATTCATTCCAAGTCTGACAGGTTAGGGATGTTGCCTTGGCAGTGGTGATGCAGGGAAGAGCATCAGAGCTGCCATCTCTGCCACAGGGAAATGTATTTTAGGTTTTATTTTCAAGCAGTGCTTAAAGGAACAGCTTCATACAGTGCAGCTATTGACTGTGGGTGAGTTCTGTGGTATCCCAGAACTTCCTTAGAGGAATCACAAAGGCAGAGAAGTCAGCATCAAACTCAGGTTTAGCAGCTCTGGTGTTTTAGTCTGTATTGCTTCAGCTTCCTCACCTCCCAGTTTTAATCCTTCAGTGCTTCATCCTGTGCTTCTGTGCTCCACAGCCTCCCTGGGCAGCCTGTGCCAGTGTCTCACCACCGTTTACCCCTGTCAGATATTGACTGTGGGCAAGTTCTGTGGTAGACCTGAAGTGTTTATCCCAGAACTTCCTTAGAGGAATCAGGTTAGGGATGTTGCCTTGGCAGTGGTGATGCAGGGAAGAGCATCAGAGCTGCCATCTCTGCCACAGGGAAATGTATTTTAGGTTTTATTTTCAAGCAGTGCTTAAAGGAACAGCTTCATACAGTGCAGCTATTGACTGTGGGTGAGTTCTGTGGTATCCCAGAACTTCCTTAGAGGAATCACAAAGGCAGAGAACTCAGGTTTAACAGCCCTGGTGTTTTAATCTGTATTGCTTCAGTTTCCTCACCTCCCAGTTTTAATCCTTCAGTGCTTCACCCTGTGCTTCTGTGCTCCACAACCTTGCTGGGCAGCCTGTGCCAGTGTCTCACCACCATTTACCCCTGTCAGATATTGACTGTGGGCAAGTTCTGTGGTAGACCTGAAGTGTTTATCCCAGAACTTCCTTAGAGGAATCACAAAGGCAGAGAACTCAGGTTTAACAGCCCTGGTGTTTTAATCTGTATTGCTTCAGTTTCCTCACCTCCCAGTTTTAATCCTTCAGTGCTTCATCCTGTGCTTCACAACCTCCCTGGAGGTGTTCAAGGCCAGGCTGGATGAGGCCTTGAGCAACCTGAGCTGGTGGGAGGTGTCCCTGCCCAGGACAAGGGGGTTGGAACTGGATGATCTTGAAGGTCCCTTGCAACCCAAAATATTCTGTTACTCTGTGCCCTGCAGTGAGGTCAGGCTGTATGTGTGCCTATAGACATAATGTGTGGATAGCATCAGTAGCAAATCATTTACAGATGTGGTTATAGTCCAAGTTTGGAGCATCCAGTGGCTGAGGAATAGGATACAGCAAACCTACAAGTGACTGCGTGCAAATACCTCTGTGTGTTGTGCTTGTGGGGCAGTTTGGGGTCACTTATGGGTCCAAGCCAATCACTTATGAATAGAATAGAATAGAATAGAATAGAATAGAATAGAATCAGCCAGGTTGGAAGTGATCTCCAAGCTCATCCAGCCCAACCTATCCCCCAGCCCCAGCCAATGGCACTCAGTGCCCATCCAGGCTGTGCTTGAACACCTCCAGGGATGGGGACTCCACCACCTCCCTGGGCAGCCCATTCCAATGCCAATCACTCTCTCTGCCAACAGCTTCCTCCTAACATCCAGCCTGAACCTGCCCTGACACAGCTTGAGCCTCTGTCCCCTTGTTGTGTTGCTGGTTGCCTGGGAGAAGAGCCCAACCCCACCTGGCTACAACCTCCCTTTAGGTAGTTGTAGACAGCAATGAGGTCTACCCTGAGCCTCCTCTTCTCCAAGCTAGACACCCCCAGCTCCCTCAGGCTCTCATCATAGGGCTCTGCTTCATCACTGGTCGTAGTGGGTCCCAGTGCTTGAGGCAAAGAAGCCTCAGGCACTTATGAGGTCACTTATGGGTCCAAGCTGATCACTTATGGGTCCCAGTGCTTAAGGCAAAGAAGTCTCAAGCACTTATGAGGTCACTTATGGGTCCAAGCCGATCACTGATGGGTCTTAGTGCTTGAGACAAAGAAGTTTTTGCCACTGAGCATTTTCAGGAGCCTCAAATGCAAACCAAGGACTTGCCAAAATGGTTTGAGAAGTGGTGGCCACCAGAGGCTGGCTTTGCCTTTTTCTCCATACCTTGGTCCTGCCTGGGAGGTGCTGCTGTGTGCTGTCTCCCGTGCTGCAGCAGGTTGTGCTGTGAGTCACAGTGAGTCACTCTGCTTGCTCACCAGCAGCCACTCGTGCTCTGTGGCTGACACTTCATGTGCACCTCTCTGACTTCCACCAGAGGAGCAGTTTGAGTTTTGAAGCCTTGCAAGCTGGTGCCCCTTTGACATCACACACTGCTGCCTCTTCCTATTGCTAATGAGTTGTTAGGCCTGGCTCCAGTTCAGAGTCTTGGCACCCTAGGTTGAGTTTGCTGTAGAGCAGTGCCCTTGTTTGTGGGTTGCTATGTGAGTTTGCATAGACCCAAGAGCTTCTTCTCATGTCTTTGTAAACATGGGCTGCAGTAACTCAGCAGTGGGAGCATCTGTGCTCACTGTGGGGATGGTCACTTGGGGCACAACAACCCCAAGCAATGCTACAGGTCTGGGGCACTGTGGCTGGAGAGCTGCTGGCAGAAAGGGACCTGGGAGTTGCAATAGACAGGAGCTGAGTGTGAGCCAGCAGTGTGCCCAGGGCAGTGAGTGTGAGCCAGCAGTGTGCTCAGGGCAGTGAGTGTGAGCCAGCAGTGTGCCAGGGCAGTGAGTGTGAGCCAGCAGTGTGCCCAGGCAGTGAGTGTGAGGCAGCAGTGTGCCCAGGGCAGCTGAATGTGAGCCAGCAGTGTGCCCAGGCAGTGAGTGTGAGTCAGCAGTGTGCCCAGGCAGTGAGTGTGAGCCAGAAGTGTGGCCAGTGTGAGCCAGCAGTGTGCCCAGGCAGTGAGTGTGAGGCAGCAGTGTGCCCAGGCAGCCAAGCAGGCCAGTGCCATCCTGGCTGGGGTCCCATTCTGTGCTTCTGTGCTCCACAACCTCCCTGGAGGTGTTGAGGACCAGGCTGGATGAGTCCTTGAGTGACCTGTTCTAGTGAGAGGTGTCCCTGCCTATGGCACAGGGGGGTTGGAACTGGCTGAGCTTTGAGCTCCCTTCCAACCTAAACCATTCTGTGACTCCCTGATAAGGTTTTAGGTGAATCTTGTAGAGCAAAATTGGCCTTGGTGATCCTGAGGGGTGTTGTAGGTTGGACTTGGTGTGATCCTGTTTGATCTCCCTGGGAAAGAAAGCAGATGAGAGATGACCTTTGAGCATGGGAAAATGACAAAGACTGCTGCTATAATTACCCCACCATAGATGGCTTCTTTTTTTTTTTTTCCTTCCCTTCCCAGATGCTGACCACATTACAAATCATGCAAACAAGAGAGGTTTATTCTTTCCTTAACCACAACAATCTGCCTCATTCTCTGCTCAAATATTTGCTCAGTTTAATCTGAGGACTCAGTCGTTGGCAGCTGAAGCCAAGAAGGAACCCAGCAGTAAGCATGAGCTGATGCCTTTTTTTTTTTCCATGGGCATTTTCCATCTCCATTCTCTCAGCTCTTGTTCCTTTCCCTCTCTTTTGCCACCAGAGAAGCTCTTGTTCCTTTCCCACCAGTGACTGAAATCCAGTATGCAGGCCTCCAGCACTGGGAGACCCTTGGAATGCTGTCTACAAGCACCAGAGCAGCAAACTCCCATGCTGCTTAGTCACAACTGGCTGGGGTTGGTGGAGCCCTTCTGCGGTCTCATTTACAACCTGCCAAGCACAGCACAGCTTTCAGGTTCTCCCTATCATCACAGCAGTTCTTGTTCCTGACCCTTCTGACCTCTGCTCTGTGGTGCAGGTGTGGGTGGCTCAGCACAGGACATGCTGCTTCACCTCTGCACAGCAACATCTGTCACACTGGGGCTGAATCACAGCAATCAGAGAATCACAGAATGCTTTGGGTTAGAAGGGACCTTAAAGCTCAGCCAGTTCCAACCTCCTGCCATGGGCAGGGACACCTCCCACCAGCCCAGGTTGCTCAAAGCCTCATCCAGCCTGGCCTTGAACACCTCCAGGCAGCAGTGTGTTAGTTTAGGGTAGTCCTCTGAGCTCAAAAGCTCAATAAATAGACTTAATTCCATTTGAAAATAAAAAATAAACTTTAGGTATTTTAGGGGAATTACAGAGGATAGGGGGAGAGGGAACAAAATACAAGATATAGGTATAAGGTAAGGAAAATTACAGTGGATATGGAACAAAATACAAGATACAGGTATAAGGGAAGAAAAATTACAGTGGATATGGAACAAAATACAAGATACAGGTATAAGGTAAGGAGAATTACAGAGGATATGGAACAAAATACAAGATACAGGTATAAGGTAAGGAAAATTACAGTGGATATGGAACAAAATACAAGATACAGGTATAAGGTAAGGAAAATTACAGTGGATATGGAACAAAATACAAGATACAGGTATAAGGTAAGGAAAATTACAGTGGATATGGAACAAAATACAAGATACAGGTATAAGGTAAGGAAAATTACAGTGGATATGGAACAAAATACAAGATACAGGTATAAGGTAAGGAAAATTACAGTGGATATGGAACAAAATACAAGATACAGGTATAAGGTAAGGAAAATTACAGTGGATATGGAACAAAATACAAGATACAGGTATAAGGTAAGGAAAATTACAGTGGATATGGAACAAAATACAAGATACAGGTATAAGGTAAGGAAAATTACAGTGGATATGGAACAAAATACAAGATACAGGTATAAGGTAAGGAAAATTACAGTGGATATGGAACAAAATACAAGATACAGGTATAAGGTAAGGAAAATTACAGTGGATATGGAACAAAATACAAGATACAGGTATAAGGTAAGGAAAATTACAGTGGATATGGAACAAAATACAAGATACAGGTATAAGGTAAGGAAAATTACAGAGGATATGGAACAAAATACAAGATACAGGTATAAGGTAAGGGGAATTACAGAGGATGGGGGAAAGGGAACAAAACAGAAAATATAGGTATAAGGTATGGAGAGTTATAGGGGATATGGGAAGAGAAAACAAAGTACAAAAAAAAAAAATACAACCCATAGATGGGAGTGGATGGAAGTTGAATCCAAGCAGTGAAGTTGGTGGTAGATGGAGATGGATGCAAGATGCTGGTGAGATGCAGCAAGTTAGAGTTCCAAATGTGGTTGCTCTCCCCACGTGTTTGCTGGAGAGCAGGTGGTGAAATAGCAGCAGCAGGGAAGCAAGAGTCTGGGCTGATGAGGAAGCAGAGACCAAGAAGATGAAACAGGAACTTCATCCCCCACTTTATAGGGGTCTCAGCAGGAAGACGGAGGGGCTAAACATGACAGTGTGGGGCAGGTCAGAGCATCCCCAGGGAGGAGTCAGGATCCAGTTCCAGGTAAGCCCTCAGGAGGGCTTAACCGTTTACAAGGAGGCATCCACAACCTCCCGAGGCAACCTGTTTCAGTGTCTCCCCACCCTCACACTCAGTCTCTTCCTCATCTCCAGTTTCTGTCTCCCCTCTTCCAGCTCAAAGCCGTTGCCCCTTATCCTGTCACTCCAAGCCCTTGTATCTTCTTATCTTTTAAGCTTGGAGGCTCTGCATGGGCAAAATCTTTATCTGAAATGCATGAGAAAAACCTTTCCTGCCTTGGATTTGCCTGCTGATTTGAACAGCATTCATTGTCAGCTGTCTGCCACCATCTTCAGGCATAGCTGCCAGGCAGCAATGCTTTCATTGCTTCAGGACTGCTTTTGTGTCTTCTGTAGTTCCTGCATGTGTTACTGCACAGCATACTGCATGTCTGGGGCATCAGAGAGTGAGGTGAGTGGGAGCTGGTTGAAGGAAAGAAGTCAGAGAGCTGTGGGCAATGGGATGGAGTCCAGCTGGAGGCCTGTAACTAGTGGGGTCCCACAGGGGTCAGTGCTGGGATCAGTTCTGTTCAATGTGTCCATCTGTGACCTGGCCGAGGGCACAGAGGCAGTGGCAGGAAGTTTGCTGGTGGCACAGAGCTGGGTGGAGTGGCTGAGAGCCCTCAGGCTGTGCTGCCATTCAGCCAGACTGAGCCAGGCTGGAGAGCTGGGCAGGGAGAAGTGGAATGGAAGGGCAGAGTCTGGCACCTGGGAAAGAACTGCCCCAAGGAGCAGGATGGGTTAGAGACTGAGCTGTTGGAAGGCAGTGAAGGAGAAAAGGATTTAGGGGTGCTGGTGTATGGGAGGTTGCCATGAGCCAGCAATGTGCTCTGGTGGCCAGGAGGGGCAATGCCATTCTGGGGTGGATTAGAAGGGCTGTGGAGAGTAGGTGGAGAGAGGTTCTCCTGCCCCTCTGTTCTGCCCTGCTGAGGCCACATCTGGAGAACTGTGTCCAGTTCTGGGCCCTCCAGTTCAAGAGGGACATAGAACTGCTAGAGAGAGTCCAGCACAGAGTTACAAAGATGATGAAGGGAATGGAACAGCTCTGTTGGGAGGATAGCCTGAGGGAGCTGGGGCTGTGCTGCAGGGAGAGGAGGAGACTGAGAGGTGACCTCAGCAGTGTTGATAAAGGCGAGTGCCAGAGGCTGGAGCCAGCTCTGCTGGGTGATGCCCAATGGCAGCACAAGGGCACTGGTGGAAGCTGAGGCATAGAAGTTCCACGGAAACACGAGGAGGAATTTTTTCCCTGTGAGAGTGACAGAGCACTGGAACAGCTGCCCAGGGGGGTTGTGGAGTCTCCCTCTCTGGAGATATCCAAGAGCTGCCTGGATGTGTTGCTGTGTGATCTGCTCTGGGTGATGCTGCTCTGGCAGGGGTTGGCTTGGATGAGCTTTGGAGGTCCCTTCCAGCCCCTGACACTCTGTGTTTGTGTGACACTGCTGTGACACTGCAGACTTTTTGTCTGTTGCTTCATTACTGCTGTGTTAGTCTGGGTAACTTGATCTGTTGACTGCAAGATGTCAATAGTCCTCATTTCCTGCTTCCCTCAATCCAGGTCTCTATTTCATGAGGTTCCTCCTTGCCCCAGTTTGCACTTCTTGTTTGAGTTTGCCTTGCTCCTGCCTTTGGGTCCTGCTGTATCTTTCTGATCGATGGAAAAGCCTCAGCAGTGCCTGTTGCCTCTTGGCAAGTTGCTGCTTAGGTTTATCTTGGTGGGTGGAGCAAATCATTCTCTTGGTTTGTTCAGTCTGAAAGTCTTTTCTGTGACCCTTCAGAGTTTTCAGCATCCTTTTCCACACTTGCCATGCTGCTTTGCTTCTCCTTCAGCCCCAGCCTGAGTTATAAACAGCGCTTAAGGGTCGATCTCAGGAGTGCCACCCACACAGGTACAATCACTTCCTTGCTGCTTCCTTCCCTCCATCCAGTACCTGAAGGGGGCTGCAGGAGAGCTGAGGAAGGACTTAGAATCATAGAATTGGTCAGGGTTGGAAGGGACCACAAGGACCATCCAGTTCCACGTCCCCCTGCCATGCCCAGGGACACCCTACCCTAGAGCAGGCTGCCCACAGCCTCTGCCAGCCTGGCCAAAAACACCTCCAGGGATCTGGCCCCAAACACCTCCCTGCAGGGGCAACCCATTCCAGCCTCTCACCACTCTCATGATGAAGCTGTGTGGCACAGGAGCAGGGATCCATCCAGAAGGAGCTGCACAGGCTGCAGATCTGTGCCCAGGCCAACCTCAGGGCATTCAACAAGGCCAAGTGTAAGGTCCTGCACCTGGGTGGGAGCAATCCCAAGCACAACTCCCTTTCTTAGTTGGATCTGTGTAACTTCCTCCTCACCTCTAATGTGATGTGAGGAGGTGGTTTAGTGTAGCCATGGTGGTGCTGGGTTGAAGGTTGGACTGGATGATCTCACAGAATGTCAGGGGCTGGGAAGGACCTCCAAAGCTCGTCCAGGCAGAGCACCTGCCAGAGCAGCATCACCCAGGGCAGATCACACAGCAACATATCCAGGCAGCTCTTGAATACCTGCAGAGAGGGAGACTCCACAAACCCCTTGGGCAGCCTGTTCCAGGGTTCTCAGAGGGCTTTGCCAAGCCAAACAATTCTGGGCCAGTTGAGATGAGCAAAGTGCAGCAGAGCTGGGCAAGTCTGGCCTCAGCGTTTCTTCGGTGTGGTGCCAGGGCACTATTCTCACACAATCACACAGAGTGGTAGGGGTTGGAAAGGACCTCTGAAGATCATTCAGTCCAACCCCCCTGCCAGAGCAGGACCACCTAGAGAAGGCCACACAGGAACGTGTCCAGGAGAGCCTCAAAAGTCTGCAGAGTGTTTCCCTAAGAGCTTTGTCTTTGTAGAGCAGAATTGTTGGAGCTGTTTTCCAGTTAGTCCATTTGCATTCTCAATCTGCTGCAGCTGGCTCTGGGCTCCACACTGCTTTAATCTGCTGCTTGGCCACTGCTGTGCTCCTTTCATAACCGTTACTATGGGTCTGGAGCTGAAAGGGTTTAAAAGGCTACTCCAGGCTGTTGTGGTGACATTTGCAGTGCCAGCACCCACCTCCACCCTCAGTGCTTTTTGGCTGCACTCACTGAGTGTGCAGCTTCTTTTTGTTTGCCGTGAATCAGAGTCCTGTGGCTGAACAGAGGCCAGAAGCACAGCGAAGTTCCTGCTGGGATCCATCCAGAGGGAGTTGGGCAGGCTGCAGAGCTGTGCCCAGGCCAACCTCAGGGCATTCAACAAGACCAAGTGTAAGGTCCTGCAGCTGGGTGGGAGCAATCCCAAGCAGGCTGGGTGGGGAATGGCTGAGAGGAATAGGACCTGGGGGTGTGGGGTGGTGCAAAGCTGAAGATGAGGCTGCAGTGGGAGTGCAGCCCAGACAGCAACTGTGTGCTGGGCTGCAGCAAGAGCAGCTGTGGGCAGCAGGGCAAGGGAGGGGATTGTGCCCCTTGGCTCTGCTCTCCTCACACCCCACCTGCAGCACTGTCTGCAGCTCTGCAGCCCCCAGCACAAGCAGCACATGCAAGGGTTGGAGCCAGTGCAGAGGAGGCCACCAAGATGCAGCTGAGAGGGCTGCAGCAGCTCTGCTCTGAGCACAGGCACAGAGAGTTGGGGCTCTGCAGCCTGCAGAGGAGAAGGCTGCCAGGAGACCTTGGAGTGGCCTTGCAGGGGGCTGCAGGAGGGCTGGGGAGGGACTATTGACAAGGGCTGGGGATGAGAGGAGGAGGAGGAATGGGTTTGAAGTGTGAGAGGGGAGATTGAAATTGGATGTTAGTTGTTTGGAGTGAGGGTGGTAAGACACTGGCACAGGTTGCCCAGGGAGGTTGTGGCTGCTCCCTCCCTGGAGGTGTTCGAGGCCAGGTTGGATGAGACCTTGAGCAACCTGTTCTAGTGGGAGGTGTCCCTGCCTAGGGCACAGCATCTCAAACTGGCTTGGGTTGGAAGTGACCTCAAAGACCATCCAGTTGCAACCCCTGCCATGGGCAGAGACACCTCTCACCAGGCCTTGAGCAACCTCTTCTAGTGGGAGTTGTCCCTGCCTATGGCACAGGGGGTTTGGAACTGGCTGAGCTTTGAGCTCCCTTCCAACCTAAACCATTCTATGATTCTAAGATCATCAAGTCCAACCATTCTCCAGCTCTTCCAAGGCTGGTCCTGGCACCACATCTCTGCCTCTTTGAAACACCTCCAGGGATGGGGGCAAATGTTTCTCCTGTGGTTCTTTGAGGTGAAAGCTAGGAAAAAAAGGTTGATCATTTTAGTGCATACAAGAGCAAACTAAACCCTGATTTCGTTTTGTTTTTTTTTTCCTTCCTGGTAAGTAGGAGCAGCTCTTGAAAGTTTATGGGCAAGTTTATGAGCTCTGTGCTGTGAAAGCTGGTGCTTGGCAGCTCGTGTTTCAAATCAGAAAGCAGCTAATGAAGAGGTGTGGTGTGATAATCTGTGAGCTATGGCACAGTGGGCTGGTTTTGGGGCCTTGCCTGGGCTTTTTGAAGTGCTCATTTTAAAGAAAGTTTAATCATCCTGTCCCTGGGAGTGTAAAGGAAAGGTTCACTCACAGCTTTGCACTCCCTGCCCACTGGCTGCAGCGTTTGGTACTGCTCTCACCTCGGCACAGCCCCAAGAGGAGAGGCTGAGGGAGCTGGGGGTGTGCAGCCTGCAGAAGAGGAGGCTCAGGGCAGAGCTCATTGCTCTCTGCAGCTGTCTGGAGGGAGGTTGTGGCCAGCTGGGGTTGGGCTCTGCTGCCAGGCAAGCAGCGACACAACAAGGGGACACAGGCTCAAGTTGTGCTGGGGGAGGTATAGGCTGCATATTAGGGAGAAGATCTTGACAGAGAGAGTGATTGGCATTGGAATGGGCTGCCCAGGGAGGTGGTGGAGTCCCCATCCCTGGAGGTGTTGAAGCAAAGCCTGGATGGGCACTGAGTGCCATGGGCTAGGGCTGGGGAATAGGTTGGACTGGATGAGCTTGGAGCTCTCTTCCAACCTGGCTTATCCTATCCTATCCTATCCTATCCTATCCTATCCTATCCTATCCTATCCTATCCTATCCTATCCTATCCTATCCTATCCTATCCTATCCTATCCTATTCCATCTTCAAAGTATGGATCAGGCACAGGCTTTGCTGTATGCTTTTGGTGCAGGTGCTGAAGGAGGTGCAGGTGGTGAGCAGGAGGGAGCTGGCAGGCTCCAGTTAGGTGAGGTGGGTGCAGCTGGAGGTGTTGGCCAGCATCTCTCCATGGAGCCAGGGCTGGCTGGAGCAGGACTCCCAGGTACACAGATTGCCTCGGGTTGGAAGGGACCCTCAGAGGTTGTCTGGTCCAACACCCCAGCAGGGATACCTCCAGAGCCGGATCGAGTCTCACCTTGAATGTCTCCAGCAATAAGGCAACTTGGGCAACCTGTCCCAGTATTTCACCACCCTCATTGTGCAGAACTCCCTCCTGCTGTCCAACCTTAATCTCTCCTGCTCCAGTTTCAAACCACTGCTTTTCATCCTGTGACTTTAAGCCCTTCTACACAGTTGCTCCCCACCCTTCCTCTGGGTCCCCTTCAGATATCCAGCTGCAGCTCTAAGGTCTCCCCAGAGCCACGCTGGGGCTGGCCAAACTACTGCTGATCCAGGCCAGGATGTTGGTGGCCTTCTTAGCCACAATGTTTTGTACTTCCACTTTGTTTCAGATTTTAAATGCATCCTTTCTGCTGTGTTTTAGATTTTAAATGCATCCTTTTCCCTATGTTTTAGATTTTAAATGCATCCTTTTCCCTTATGTTTTAGATTTTAAATGCATCCTTTCCCCTTTGTTTTGGATTTTAAATGCATCCTTTCCCCTTAAGTTTTAGATTTTAAATGCATCCTTTCCCCTATCTTTTAGATTTTAAATGCATCCTTTCCCCTTTGTTTTGGATTTTAAATGCATCCTTTCCCCTTATGTTTTAGATTTTAAATGCATCCTTTCCCCTATTTTTTAGATTTTAAATGCATCCTTTCCCCTTTGTTTTAGATTTTAAATGCATCCTTTCCCCTTTGTTTTAGATTTTAAATGCATCCTTTCCCCTATGTTTTGGATTTTAAATGCATCCTTTCCCCTATTTTTTAGATTTTAAATGCATCCTTTCCCCTTTGTTTTAGATTTTAAATGCATCCTTTCCCCTTTGTTTTGGATTTTAAATGCATCGTTTCCCCTTTGTTTTAGATTTTAAATGAATTCCTTCCCCTTTATTTTAGATTTTAAATTAATTCCTTCCCCTTTGTTTTAAATGCATTCCCCATTGAGTAACTGAAAGCCATTTTCACACCAGTCCCCTTCTTCCCATCATTACTGAACGATTTTCTGTCTGGTTCTAAGAACCTTTACTCCTCACTTTACCTGTGGTTTAAGTTACAGCAAGATGGTTTTTATT